>WNGS01122253.1:0-15846 GCA_020271785.1 Procambarus virginalis
TGCTATCAGCAGTTCCGGCCTTGACCCGTGGAGAAGTGAAGGAAGACTCAGGCTTACCTTATAACAATAACTTCCCTGAGTCTTGCCTGCCAGACAAAAGGTTGCAGGAACTCCTTCCCCGCCTGCCTTCTCTATCTTCTGCTTAGCAAGGTCGCCAGCTGGGTTAGTATATCTGCACCCCAGTGATGCAGTTCAGTGGGTGTATTCTATACTGTTTGTTGCCAGTGTTGCTACTCCCATAGATCTGCTTCTGAACTGTCAGCCCAGGGTACTCTCCATAAAAGTCTGTGTGGCTTTACCTCTCTCCAGCCACTACGTTACTTGTTGCCACCATTCAGGCTCTGATACTGGTCGGATGGCTTAGGGTACACTTTTATATAAGTCTGTGCTGCTTTAACACTCTCCAGGTAATAAGAACTTCTATAGAGACGTGATGTTCCCTAGGTGGTACTATGATAACCTTCGTGTATGCTCATAGAGAAATATTATAATGGGTACACTTAACACAATGATAAAATGTGTGAATTTACTGACACAAATTACATGATCACACATAATCACAAGCAGTACATGAAAATGAAAATAAGGATAATAAATCTGGAGATCGTCAGTGTCATGTTCACAGAAAATGGTACCATCCGTTTCTATGTGCGGCGGCTGGACGCCACTAGAAGAGGTAAACAAGCATACAGGACGCTACCAGCTTGGGAGCTACTCTAGTCATGTAATCAGTATAAGTATTAAAGTCAGTAACCAGGAATGACTTTACATCAACCTTACTACCAAGACTATCTCGGCTATACACAGACACCACACTGGCGACGAGGATGAACTGGGAACGCAGGTATTTTGTTCAACAAAACACAAGGAAGGAGCATGCTGTCTGCCCAGAGGAGGAAGGAGAAGCTGTCTGTGAGCACCATACCGATGCTGTATGCAACCCCATGCTGTGTGCTGACTGTTGCTGTGTGCTGATCGTTGCTGTGTGCTGGCCGTTGCTGTGTGCTGGCCAATGCTGTGTGCTACCCAAGCTGTGCTGATAGTTGCTGTAGAGAGGAATCTGCCGACGCTGTGTACGAAACGACGCTTTGATGCAGTGTACAAAACCCGATGTTTTGGTTACGAAACGACGCTCCGTGCTACAAAATTCTTCACGCTGTGAACCTACTGCTGCCTACTGCTGTACCAACTGCTGCCAACTGCTGCCTACTGCTGTACCAACTGCTGACAACTGCTGTACCAACTGCTAACAACTGCTGTGCTGCTGTGAGTTGGAGTAACAACACATGTACACAAGGGCTAGGTAAGAAGTCAGTTGCTGCTGTGTTGTGCACTGTTGTGAACTTTTGCATTAAATGCTTGTGTGCTTTGCAAAATTAAAGTAATTACAGTGAATTCTTGAATAACATATACAGTGCAGTAAGTGTTATATATTCTGAGGAACATTTTAAGTGATAAGTTTAAATTTATTCAGTAAAAATGGCAAATATACCTCAGTTTCCTGCATTTGATCCTGACTGTGACCAGACAAACCTGTCACAGAGGTGGGTCAAATGGCTTAAAAGGTTTGAAAATTTGTTGATAGTTTCTGACATCAAAAGTGCTGAAAGAAAGCGTGCCTTTCTACTTCACTATGCAGGTGATAGAGTTTGTGACATCTTTGATACACTGAAAGACACTGGTGGTGCCAAAGATTATGACACTGCCAAGGCCAAATTAACTGAGCATTTCAAACCAAGGCAAAATACTGCTATGGAAATTATGCATTTCAGGAGAGCAAACAACTCTCTAATGAAACTGTTGATCAATACCATACACGTCTGCAGGGTTTAGCAACCCATTGTGAGTTTGCTGATGTTGACAAAGAAATCAAACAGCAAATAATTGAAACATGCACATCTACACGTCTCCGTCGAAGAGCTCTAGAACTTGTTGATGATGAAAGTTCTCTTACCAAGATACTGGATATGGCTCGTCGAATGGAAGATGCTGCACGTGATGCTCGTGCCATGGAGTGCAGTGCCAACAACGGTTCTGCCACTGTTACTAACAGTCATGAAGTATGTAAGGTTCAGGGAGGACACCATGATCATAGAAGATATCATGCCAAACCTAACATTAAATTGAGCCGAGAACCACATCACAACTGGAGTCATGGAACAAGACTCAAGCAGTCACAACGACTCACATCAGAGGTTGTCAATAATAAATGTTACAATTGTGGAGGAGACTACCCACACCAAGATAATGTTTGTCCAGCACAAGGTAAGAAGTGCTATGAGTGTAGAAAACTAAATCATTTTGGTGCTATGTGTCGTTCCGCACTAAAGAAACCACAATCAATAAATAAAAGCAATGTACGAGGATCAAGTCATAGGAGTCGAGGTGGCAAACACAATATTGCACCTCAAATCAAGAATGTTAATAATATACAAGACAACATTTCATTACAACCAGTCTCAGATGACAGTGAATGTGATTATATTTATGGAGTACAATCAATCACAAATGGAATGATCTTCCAAACAACCCAGAGACTATAGTATACATTGCTGGCATTTGTCTCAAAATTCTCATTGACACTGGATCAAACATTGACACCATTGCTGAGTGCCACTATGAGAAATTTAAAAAACAGTTACCAAAGCTTGAAAAATACAATGGTAAAGCCACTGCCTATGCTTCAAAGGTAGCCTTACCAGTGATTGGAACTTTCACTGCAGAGATTAAGTCAAAGAATGCAATGCTCATTACTACATTCCATGTTGTTAGGAATGCAAAGGAGTCTTTACTCAGTTACAAGACTTCAACCAAATTGGGGCTACTTCAGCTTTCTAATGCTGTAGCAGTGGAATCTGCAAACAATGTTGATGCTATTGTTGCTGAATTTTCTGATCGGTTTAAATCCATAGGTTGTTATACTGATAGCAAGGTACATCTGCATATCAACCCAGATGTAATTCCAGTTGCCCAACCACATCGCCGACAACCATTCCATACTCGCAAGAAAGTCGATGCCGAACTGGATAGGCTGATAGAACTAGATATCATTGAACCGGTAACAGGCCCAACACCATGGGTAAGCCCAATTGTCACTCCACCAAAGCCGAAGAATCCAGATGAGATACGCATTTGTGTAGACATGCGTGTTCCCAACAAGGCAATAATGCGTGAACGCCATCCTACACCCACTGTAGATGATATGATCTACCGCTTGAATGGTGCAACTGTATTTAGCAAGTTAGATTTAAACAAGGGCTATCATCAGCTTGAACTTGATGATGAGAGTCGATTCATCACAACGTTTACGACACATCGAGGTCTGTATAGGTACAAGCGCCTGAGTTTTGGTATTAACAGTGCTGCTGAAGTATTCCAGCACATCATCAGCCAGGTATTGCAAGATATACCTAATGCTGACAACATGTCTGATGACATCATTGTTTATGGCCGTACCCAAGCTGAACACGACAAAGCTCTTCGTGCAACATTGCAACGCTTACGAGAAAAGAATTTGACGCTAAGCCGAGCAAAGTGTGAGTTCAATCAACATAAAATTGAATTCTTTGGACATGTACTTAGTGACAAAGGTCTGTCTCCAGATCCTAAGAAAGTTGCAGATATCAAGAATGCTGCACCTCCTTCAACATCCACTGAAGTACATAGTTTTCTGGGAATGGCAAACTACTGTTCTCGCTTCATTCCAGATTTTGCTACCATTACGAAGCCTCTACGTGAGCTCCTGAAGAAAAATGCATCATGGTACTGGAGCGATGTCGAGCAAAATGCATTTGATGCTGTGAAAGATGCACTAGTAGAAAATGCGACTGCTGCATACTTTGATCCATCAATGGACACTGAGTTAACGGTGGATGCTAGTCCTGTTGGTTTAGGTGCTGTGTTAGCCCAACACAAACCTGGTCAACCAGATTCAAGAGTAGTAATTGCCTATGCCAGCCGTTCTCTCACAGATGTTGAGCAACGATACAGTCAGACAGAGAAGGAAGCTCTTGCTCTTGTATGGGGCTGTGAACACTTCAATGTGTATCTGCTTGGTGCACCCTTTACCACGATAGTCACTGACCACAAACCGTTGGAGACCATCTTCAATAATCCAAAGTCCAAACCACCAGCTCGCATTGAGAGATGGGCTCTTCGTCTGCAACCATACAACTTTACGGTGAAATACAAGCCGGGTGCAGGCAATCCCGCTGATTACATCAGTCGACATCCTGCCAACAGTTTCACCATCACCAAGCATCAGCAAGTTGCCGAGGAATATGTACACTCTGTAACCTGTGATGCAGTCCCTAAGGCTCTCACTCTTGATGAAATACGTACTGCAACCCTAGAGGACCCAACTCTGCAAGCAACAGTGGATGCATTGACTAAGAAAAAGTTTCCACGCATCCCACCCTCAGGAGTTGACCAAGATGCATTCAAAGCACTTGAACGCATCCAGACAGAATTAAGTGTTACGCAACAACGCGACACCGTGCTGCGAGGTACTCGTATCGTCATTCCAGCTGTTCTCCAGCAACGTGCTCTGAAGCTTGCACATCAAGGACACCAAGGTCTTGTAAGGACCAAACAGCTGCTACGAGAAAAGGTGTGGTTTCCTGGCATTGATCGTCAAGCTAAGGACATGCATGATGCCTGTGTCCCTTGCCAAGCTGCAGTGGATACTTCAAGACCAACACCTCTACAACCTTCACCACTACCTGCTGCACCATGGATGGAAGTATCGATGGACTTCTGTGGACCGCTACCAACTGGAGAGTACTTGATGGTAGTCATTGATGATCACTCACGTTATCCAGAAGTAGAAATCATCACTTCCACATCTGCAAAGGCTGTCATCCCGAAACTCGACAAGATCTTTTCAAACTTTGGCATTCCTGAAGTTGTCAAGACGGACAATGGACCGCCATTTAATGGACAAGACTTTGTCAACTTTGCTGAGCATATTGGATTCAAACACCGCCGTGTGATGCCACTACATCCTCAAGCAAATGGAGAAGTAGAGAGATTCATGCAACCTCTCATGAAAGCTGTACGCTGTGCTCATGCCGAAGGACGATCCTGGAAACAAGCTATGTATGCTTTTCTCAGGAACTACCGTGCAACACCGCATGGAACACTGGGCAAGTCGCCTGGCGAACTTTTATTTGGACGTCCTATGAGAATCGCACTACCTGTCATGCCAGCCAAGGTAACGGATAAACGTCTCGCTCAGAAGGATGCACTAGCCAAGGGCAAAATGAAAATTGCTCATGATCAACGTGCAAAGGAACAATTCATAAAGGTTGGAGATACTGTTCTCGTTAAAAAGAAAAAAGAGGGAAAGTTAGATATGCCGTATGATACAAAACCATATAAAGTGATTAGTGTAAAAGGAACTATGGTAACAGCGAGTAATAGAGATCATAGTATAACACGTAATATGGCTTATTTCAAAGTGATTCCAAATAGTGTAGAAAATGATGAAGTGCAAAGTCGTGCAAAAGAAAAAGAAAAAATGAGTTATAACTCGATAAACAATTCATCGAGGGATGTTTTTGTATTTAAGGACTCTCGTCCAAAACGTCATGTTAAACGCCCTACACGATTTGATGATTAATTGTGTTCCTATGTAATGCAAAGTATTTACTTGTTATGCTGAACTAAATTTAATATTGTTTGAATAATGCAGATCTCTCATTCAATATTTTGTAACTTTGTATTACAGTTTCTTTCATGTTTGTTTAACATTGCACATGTATTTTTAACATTGAAATCCTTTGTGGTAAAGATTGTTTAAATTCTTTGTGCTTAATTAATGTTAAATATATGCAATATCTCTTGATATGGTAATAACTTACTTTGTGTCAATAACTTTGCTTTGTGCTACAAGCATGGTAGACATCCTGTATTCATTCTTTTTAAAGAAAAGGAGGGATGTCATGTTCACAGAAAATGGTACCATCCGTTTTCTATGTGCGGCGGCTGGACGCCACTAGAAGAGGTAAACAAAAACATACAGGACGCTACCAGCTTGGGAGCTACTCTAGTCATGTAATCAGTATAAGTATTAAAGTCAGTAACCAGGAATGACTTTACATCAACCTTACTACCACGACTATCTCGGCTATACACAGACACCACAGTCAGCAACTCTTCTTTCACGACCTCCAACAACTCCTTCAACTGGTCAGATTAGACAGGAGTCACACACACTCTCACAGAAGGGCCTCTTCGCCACGTCGGCACCTCTTCAACTGTCCTGTCGTCCACACACACTGTCCTCTTCAACAGTCCTGGACTCAAGCTGCCCTGCAGCCTATTCTACTACTAAAGTATTAATGTCATACTGCCTCATACATATGTAAATATCGTGGCCTATCTAGCCTACTCACACAAGGGGTAATGGGAGGGAAATTTGATCTACCTTTACATTCCTGGCTCACGACGCCTGTCCCTCGATAGTGTGAGGTTCCCACGCTTCCTGAGTTGGTCCTTGATGATCCAGGAACGTTCCACAAGTCCTCAGGTGACGTGAAGCCTTTGCGTCGTCGCCGATCCAATCCCTGAGATTCAGCTATCCCAATCCTGGTTCACCATTGGGCACTGAGCTAATCACTATATGCACACACTCGTCCCTTCCACAAGGCGTTGCTCCTTGTCCTAGGAACGGTGTCGTCCCTCCAAAACCCTCAGTGGACGTGACCCGGTCACAGCTTGGCCTGCCTGCCGCACCTTCCAGACCCTCAGCTCAGGCTGCGCCGTCCAGCGTCGTCGCCGACTATTTTCAAAATTTGGCACTCCTCTGCTCAATAAACTTGGTTCCTTCTTGCTTCCCAGAAGCACAGGGTCTCCAATAAGTATGGTGGGCTGCGATGGCTAGCTTAATCCACTGAATAAGGCTTGTAGAGCCTCAAATCCTCGAGAGCTGACCGAGGCGCGTCCTCTCACCTCCACAGTCAGGTCAACTCTGACGTTGGCGCCGCCCGGGGCACTTGGTGACGTCACGGCGGGCTCTGATTGGTCGCCAGCAACCTAAGTCGGCCAATCCGCAATCGGCTAGCGTCCTTTACAAAATAGCATATCTGCAGGTAGAGGGGGTACTCTTTCATTTATATCAGGGCACCATTTTCCCCTTACCGACAACTTATAATGTAAATTTCTCCCTTATCTGGCGGCCGAACTGGTCGCCACATATATATGAACAGACTCCCTGTACATCAGAGAATCAGTAGGGAGAGTTGATATGACTCTTAAAGCAGGCAAACGAAAGAAATAGGAGAGGGCACCATAACAATATATATATATATATATATATATATATATATATATATATATATATATATATATATAATATATAATATATATATATATATATATATAGACAGTATATACAATCAACAGCCTATATATATATATACAATCAACAGCCTATATATATATACAATCAACAGCCTATATATATATATATATATATATATATAGGCTGTTGATTGCCAGCAATCAACAGCCAATTAACGCACTACTATATTCTACCCACTTCAAGACTCCGCTCCAATATAGAAACATCAAGAAATACGGGCCAATAGGCCTTCTGCAGTTACAGATCTATTCTTCCCTTATACCCATTGTTTCGTGTTCTGTGTTTGTTCTCACCTCACCCCAAACCATTGTAACATGTCACCTCACCCAAATGCAGGTATTTAAACTCTGTTCAGTTATAGTTGTTCTGTGTGTGTGTAACTAAAGTCTTTGAAAATGTAATAAGTTTTACGAAACGCGCTCAAGTGTCGCGTCAGACTAAGAAATAAAGAATGAATTTTGGAGAATTGATTTTTAATTTACCGTCATCAGTAAAAACAAACATAAGGAAAATTGAGAAAATTCGTGTTAGAATTATTAATCTTACTTTTTCGGTCATATTAATAACATATATATATATATATAATATATATATATATATATATATATATATATATATATATATATATATATATATATATATATATATATATATATATATATATATATATATATGTCGTACCTAGTAGCCAGAACGCACTTCTGAGCCTACTATGCAAGGCCCGATTTGCCTAATAAGCCAAGTTTTCATGAATTAATTGTTTTTCGACTACCTAACCTACCTAACCTAACCTAACCTAACTTTTCGGGTACCTAACCTAACCTAACTCCAATAAAAAAAATTGACCTCATATATAATGAAATGGATTGGTTTATCATTACATAAGAAAAAAATTAGAGAAAATATATTAATTCATGAAAACTTGGCTTATTAGGCAAATCGGGCCTTGCATAGTAGGCTGAGAAGTGCGTTCTGGCTACTAGGTACGACATATATATATATATATATATATATATATATATATATATATATATATATATATATAATATATATATATATAGATATATATATATATATATGTACATACATATATATATATATATAATATATATATGTATATATATATATATATACACACATACCAAAAGAATAGGGGTGGTAGGAGAAGAAAATATTAAAGTGTTCAGTGAGGATCCACAAGGTCTTCTCTGAGTACTCTTTATTTTTTTCTCCGAGGCTATGGGTCCCTACACTTGCACCAGAGGTGGTACCCTTCATTCTATTAAATATAAATATATATATATATATATATATATATATATAATAGATTTAATATATATATATATATAGATATATATATATATATATATATAATCTATATATATATATATATATATATATATATATATATATATATATATTATATATATATATATATATATATATATATATATATATATATATATATATATATGTATGCGAACAAGCCTGAATGGTCCCCAGGACTATATGCAACTGAAAACTCACACCCCAAAGTGACTCTGTGGGGGTTTCTTTTTTGCTTCACGACTGTAATGCGCACGTCGCCAATGTACATGTGGCAGAGCTTCACGAAGCTGTCAGAATTAGCAGAATAGAAAATACGAGAGCAACCGTACAGGGCCTGGGAGCAAGGTCGAGTTAGAGTCCTTGAGGGTCTCTTCTCAGACTAGCCTCACCTGGTCCCACTCCACGTTGATCGTTAGAATCTCCTCAATGATTTAACACTTTAAGGGACTCCTAGGGTCCTCATCACATTTATAGTTTAGTGACTTATAGGCAACTCGGTGTTGAAGACACTTAGAGCTGAAGGCTTGAGTAATATTGGCAGTATTCAGAAGTGGTTCAACGGAAACACCGCATAAAGCTTAACAGTAGTTTATTTACTAACTTAACCACTAATACACAGGGTGCTTGATTTACTTTAGATTGGCGTCAGCAAGGCTATGGTTGTATTAGCGAGACTCTTGACGTCTGGCTAATCGACTCGTATCCACTCGTGGAGAACCACCTAACTTAACACAGTTGACAGCCAATCACTAACACGGCAACCTAACTGTCGGTATGCAAAGGGATCACAAGAGTTCCAACCGGATACTCGGTAATGATGATATGCAATAAATCACAAATACACTGTCAATGGGACAGGCAATAACATGCACAATAATAATCACACAGTACTAAATGTGTGGTGTATGTGAAACTCACATTCACAGACGCGTGAAATGCCGTGATACCACACAGATAACCACGCATTCACCGTCGATTCACCCATAACCTGTGACAGGTATGAGAAGGTGAGAACTTTGGTTGATCCCTCAAATCAACACAGACACAATAAAACAATGACAAGATCTTGTACTTACAGATAAGGTACCTTTCCTTACTCACTCACTCACTCAGGCACAGTTATACAAGCACTCGTAGGTGGCCTGACAGCTGGTTTTGCTCGTAGACACGGAGGGTACTTGCAGTAGGGCGTGCTGTATGCTTAACAGACAGACACATGCACACACACTGGCACTGGCGGCGAATAAGGTGGTGACGTCACGTAGTAGTGAGGGGCGGCGGCGGGTGCCTCGAGGTACTGAGGTACTGAGGTACACGCTCGGGACAGTGTGGCGGCTGCGGTACCATGCAGGTACACTTGTGGAAAAGTCACACACAGATTACTTAGGCAGTGTCACTTCCTTAGTTCACTTCACTCCAAGTCACTCACAACGATCTTCGTCACCAGGGGTTACCTGATACCAGTCTGTTTCGCTCTGGAGATTTGTCACTTTAGGCTTCTGAACAATATATTCACACTCGTGATTCTGGGCGAGTGTGGGTATATTTTTTAGACGCTGAGTTAACTTGACAATGAGGAATGGACGGTTGTTCAGTCTATTGGCCGATAGACTGAACAGCTACACGTCCTCTTTGCAAGAGATCCCTCACAAGAATGGTTTTGCAAGGGGTGCCGGGCATCTCGTGGCACACAACACAAAAGGAGTTACAATTTGACCAATAGCATTGCAGCAAATGAGCGGGAACCAATCATATTAGCTTGCTCGATGAGCAGTAGGAGAGGTGACTCATGAACACATCACGAACACGTCATAGCTGTTATTTTCTATCGCGCCGGTTGACCCTAGAGGTCAGACGCTGCTGGCGTCTCCCCTCGGTCCCACGCTCAATGTACCCACTGACCCTTGGTGGCAAGTATGCTTAACTTGCTGTATCTACTACCTGCCTGGACATACGGCGGCCTCCGCATTATAAAAGTGTTCCTGGTTAAGTGGGCATTCTGGAGATAACCAACTGTGCACTGCAATGAGCCATTCAAGTCAGCTGTGGGAGAACCTTGGGAGACATACTCCCACATCAGCCCCCAACAAAGATCGAGCTCCACAGCGTGGTGCTCGTTCAGACCTCACACCCCATTTCTATACTGCTAGGCGAGGCGAGTCCTCGTCTAGACTGTTCTCTTCTGGTAAGTGAGGAATTTCTTCAGTCACTGGGCCACATGTGGCTATCTGTTCAGGTCTTGAGCAGGCACTGTGGTCGGACGTAGCTCCAGGTCTGGGTCGGCTCAGCGCCTCGAAACCCTGAGTGGCGCTAGTCTGTCCACTGCCTCTCTCCACCTGTGTCATGCCTGAAACATCAGACACACACTGGGAACCAGTGTCCGGTGATGCGCGTTGCATTTCCCTCGCTCATGTCACCCTCGCTCGATGTCTCGTTAATCACCCCTGACCTACTCAACCAGTCAGCACCTACTGCTGAGAGCAGTGGGTTGTCGATCGGCTCCGCTGATGTCGAGGCCCGTGGTCCTCTCCTGTTCTTACATCTTACATGCTTCTTCGGCTTTGTTGATACATCTACAGGAGGGTCCTCGTAGTGTTTGAGCATGTTGACGTGGTACTTCTTCCTGGCACCATCGACGTCGAGCACATAGTTTAACGAGTGCGAGCACTCCACTACCGTGAATGGGCCCTTCCACTGCAGCAAGAGCTTGTTCTTGCTGGTGGGAAGAAATAAAAGTACCTTGTCACCTACACTGAACTTGCGTTCTTTTGCTTTTTTGTCGTATGTTTGCTTTTGGTACTCCTTTGCTTTTGCTAGCTGTTCTCGGGCCAGCTGACAGGTGTTCTCCAGCCGTTCCCGTAGATCGATGACGTACTCTTACGTCGTCTTGGTTTCAGGGGTACAGTCATCGCCTTCCCACAGGTTCCTTAGTACCTGCAGAGGGCCTTTAACTGTGCGACCGTACAAAAGCTCGAAGGGTGAGAACCCTGTGCTAGCCTGTGGCACCTCCCTGTAGGCAAACAACAAAGGGTTGATATACCTGGGCCACTCCCAAGGCTGTTCGATGCACATTCTCTTCAACATCTTCTTGAGAGTGCTATTGAAGCGTTCTACCAAACCGTTTCCCATAGCATGATACGACGTGGTGAGTGATGCTCTCGCTGTGAGCAGACGTCTGACTTGGTCCATCATCTCGCTGGTAAACTGTGTCCCTCGGTCGCTATGGATCCACTCAGGTATACCAAGGCAGCTGAAAAAACCTACCAAGGCTTCCGCTACCGTTGACGTCTCGATGTTCTTCAGGGCAGCTGCTTCTGGGTACCTTGTTGCATGATCGACCATGGTCAGGATGTACTTACTGCCGTCCGTTGCACTCGGTATGATCGGACCAACCAGATCAATGCTGACCAGCTTGAACGGCTGATCAATGATGAGGAAGGGCTGAAGCTTCCCGGGCTTCACCCGTCCTCGATCAGTGGTGCGCTGACAGGTGTCACACGAGCGAGTGTAACGCTGTATTTCCCCAGTAATACCTGGCCAATAGAACACAGCTTGTATCCGCGCACTGGTCTTTGCGTGACCCATATGACCTCCCATCAGAGCTTCATGACCTAAGCGGAACACAGCCAGTCTATGCTCCTGTGGAATAACAAGTTGGTCCCAAGTGTCGTGGGGCGTCTCAACTCTGCGCACCAGTTTCCCATTATGGTGCAAGGACCAGTACTTGCGTTCCTGGTGTTGGAAAACCCTTTTCTCCTCAGCATACTTACGTATCTGGGCTAGTGTTGGGTCGCTTCCTTGGGCATAATAAACTCCTTTGTAGAAACTCCCTGAATGTCTCGTAATTTCAAAGTTTTTTCTGGGCGAGTCGGCTTGTTGCTCTGTGACCTCGTAGTGACAGCTGCCACGAGCGAGTTACCTGTTAATGGAGTTGCTGTCGCTTCAACCAGAGGTTTTGCTTCTTTCTCCATTACATCACAGCTTGCCTTCTCTCCCTTATTCTTCAGCTGGATGAGGGTATGGTCACTCCCTGTGACGTCATCCCCGGGCGAGTCGCCAGCTCCAGCTGACTGAGGGCGGCTGCACACAGCTGATGCAGCGTCCTCACGCTCCCCCGTTTTCTTCGAGGGTGGACTCGGACAATCAGAGATTCCCGGAACATTCCCAATAATAATCCATATATAGCACGTTCCTGTTGAACGGCGCGGATTTTACCTTTGATGTAAGGTGTGTCGACCCACACATACACCTCCACCACCTCTTTAGTACATCCATTTGGGAATTTGACATAGATATGTCTCCCTGTCTCAGATCCTGGCTTTACTAAGCTTTTTCTTACCATGTGAGTAGTGGCGCCTTTGTCACGGAAGATTTCCGCCGATTTCCGTTTACATTTCCGTCCACTACCTCAAGGGTCCAAGCTAGTGGATCCTTTCCGACGTTGGGATGTTTCTTACCACTTGAGCTCACAACCTGCTATGTAGCCTGATTTCGGTTTTACCTTGCAATCAGTTGCACGATGACCTGACTTTACCACAGGTGTAACACTTGTGCACATGCTTGTTGGAGGAGGTTTCCCTGCTTCCCCGACACACTAGTCTTAGGCGTAGCTCCTTCACCAATACCTGTAGCATGATGCTTCTCGTGCGGCTTTCACCCCTTTCACCTGACTCCTGGCCCCAGCCCACAGATCAGCTTGCTTTGCCATAGACAGATTTGACACATTTTCTTGCTCTTTGAGCTTGATACGCAGAGACGATTCGCATGCTTCTAAGAACTGTTCACGAATCATCATTTGATAGAACTCCATGCTCCAGGAGCAGTCTCCATGAGTTCACAGTAACGGTTTAGACTTGATTCTACCGTTGTACATTAACAAATATGTCTCCCCTTTTTGCAATTGAGCTCTACGGAAATTCTCTAGCATCCAGTCTGCAGTGATTGCCAAAACCGTTCAGCAGCACTGTTGTCAATGCCTCGTAGTCTCCGCGCTGGTGCGGACCCAGGCTGTGGTAGATAGTTAGTTCCCTACCCTTTAACAATGCACTAAGTGCGAGTGCCCACTTTGATCTTTCCCACCCGCAGTCAGCGGCGTGACCTTCGAAACGCTTGATGTATGTATGCATCCATCGAGTCGTCCCCTCTCATCAAAGTTAGCTAGTTTAGGTGGTTTGACAATCTTACCTTGTTCAACGTTAGTTTCTGTTGAACGACCACTTGTCTGGTCATCCTGCGTTGCTTGCAACTGCATGCGAGCTTTGCGTTCAGTACTTTCTCGGTTCTGCTGTTCAGTCCAGCGTTTGTTTTCTCTCTCCTGCTGATCATTCCACAGTTTGCTTTCTCTGTCCTGCTGAATAGTCCAGAGTTCCATAGCTTGCTCTGCTACTTATTCCCTTCGAATCCCAACTCCCTAACTTGGTTACAGTATTCTTCTAAGGTGAATAATTGCGAGCCTGTAATACCTACTCTTTGAGCTGGTGTTGTCCACAAGGACCTTTTGGGCCGAGATTCTTCCCATAGAATCCCACCAACGAAGTATTTAAAGTGCTAGATTCCGCGCTGTACCTCCATTTTCTTTTCGCAGCACGCGTCGATTCTAGTGACATCATTTCTCGGTGACATCACCCACAGGGGTCTCTCCTACTGTGTTATCTCTCACTGGTGTCTCATCACCGATAGCTTCATCCAGTGTGATGAGAATCGTGCACGCCACCTCAGTACTACCCTCCATGTGTGCTTGTAGCATCACCTCTTCCACAACCCTCATGTGCTGTTCTACTTGTTCCTTACACTCTTGCTCAGTAAGATTGTCGTAGTCGTCAGGTCTACGAGCGGTTAAGGCACGGTTATTGGCGACGTGCGCATTACAGTCGTGAAGCAAAAAGAAACCCCCCACAGAGTCACTTTTGGGGTGTGAGTTTTCAGTTTGCATATAGTCCTGGGGACCATTCAGGCTTGTTCGCATACATACATATATATATATATATATATATATATTAGATATATATATATATATATATATATATATATATATATGTACATACATATATAATATATATAGATATATATTATATATATATATATTATATATATATATATGTACGTACATATATATATATATATATATATATATATATATATATATATATATATATATATATATATGTACATACATATATCTATATATATATATATATATATATTTATATATATATATATTATATATATATTATATATATATATATATATATATATATATATATATATTATATATATGTATGCGAACAAGCCTGAATGGTCCCCAGGACTATATGCAACTGAAAACTCACACCCCAAAAGTGACTCTGTGGGGGGTTTCTTTTTTGCTTCACGACTGTAATGCGCACGTCGCCAATGTACATGTGGCAGAGCTTCACGAAGCTGTCAGAATTAGCAGAATAGAAATACGAGAGCAACCGTACAGGGCCTGGGAGCAAGATCGTGTTAGAGTCCTTGAGGGTCTCTTCTCAGACTAGCCTCACCTGGTCCCACTCCACGTTGATCGTTAGAATCTCCTCAATGATTTAACACTTTAAGGGACGCCTAGGGTCCTCATCACATTTATAGTTTAGTGAACATAGGCAACTCGGTGTTGAAGACACTTAGAGCTGAAGGCTTGAGTAATATTGGCAGTATTCAGAAGTGGTTCAACGGAAACACCGCATAAAGCTTAACAGTTGTGGTAAAAACTCAAGGCAGTATATCTCCTTTTAATTGACTTCAATAAATTAAAGTTTATCTTATTTTTTCTTAGTAGGTAAGAAATTGAGTGGACTGTATGTACTTGTTAAAACTGCCTGAAGTTAATCTCACACAAATTGGGGGGGACAATTTGTAACTTAAAGCCACTTTGTAATGGCTCCTTCTTAAACTACAAATTGTTTACCTGAGTTTAATTATATTATTTTGTAATACCACATATGGTGGTCTAATCTACTATTATTTCAATACTTATTACTAGTTATGAATATTACTACTACAATAACTAGATTGGCCTTATCTGAGCCTGTAGTAAGGGCCTGCTAAAGCTGAGTCATGTTAGCATCTATGTGGGTGTGGCTCTGTGCCTTCATGGTGCCAATGGCGGCTGTGGGGGCCTTCAAGGCTGGCAACAG
>WNGS01122253.1:16846-32355 GCA_020271785.1 Procambarus virginalis
ATATTATAAATATGACCGAAAAAGTAAGATTAATAATTCTAACACGAATTTTCTCAATATTTCTTATGTTTCTTTTCACTGTCGATGGTAATTGAAAAATCAGTTCTCCAAATTCATTTTTATTTCTAGTCTGACGCGACACTTGAACGCGTTTCGTAATAACTTATTACATTTTCAAAGACTTTAGTTACACACACACACACACTATAACCTGCAAACACTAAACACAGTTCTTACTATGCTATGATTAAACAGCTTTCATTTTATTTTTACCCGCATTTGGGTGAGGTGATGTTACAACAGTTTTGGATGAGGTGAACAAAACTTTCAACACAAGGCTAGAACACGAAACAATGGGTATTGAAGGTAAAATGGAAGTAACTGCAGAGGGCCTATTGGCCCATATTTCTTGATGCTTCTATATTGGTGCGGAGTCTTGAAGTGGGTAGAATATAGTTGTGTATTAATTGGCTGTTGATTGCTGGTGTTGACTTCTTGATGTGTAGTGCCTCGCAGATATCAAGCCGCCTGCTATCGCTGTATCTATCGATGATTTCCGTGTTTTTTGTTAAGACTTCTCTGGTGATGGTCTGGTTGTGGGAAGAGATTATATGTTCCTTAATGGAGCCCTGTTGCTTATGCATCGTTAATCGCCTGGAAAGAGATGTTGTTGTCTTGCCTATATGCTGAGTTTTTTGAGGCTTACAGTCCCTAAGTGGGCATTTGAAGGCATAGTCGACATTGGTCTCTTTCAAAGCGTTCTGCTTTGTGTCTGGAGAGTTTCTCATGAGTAGGTTGGCAGTTTTCTTGGTTTTATAGTAAATCGTCAATTGTATCTTCTGATTTTTGTCTGTAGGGATAACGTTTCTATTAACAATATCTTTCAGGACCCTTTCCTCTGTTTTATGAGCTGTGGAAAAGAAGTTCCTGTAAAATAGTCTAATAGGGGGTACTGGTGTTGTGTTAGTTGTCTCTTCAGAGGTTGTATGGCATTTCACATTCCTTCTTATGATGTCTTCAACGAAACCATTGGAGAAGCCGTTGTTGACTAGGACCTGCCTTACCCTACAGAGTTCTTCATCGACTTGCTTCCATCCTGAGCTGTGGCTGAGAGCACGGTCGACATAAGCGTTAACAACACTCCTCTTGTACCTGTCTGGGCAGTCACTGTTGGCATTGAGGCACATTCCTATGTTTGTTTCCTTAGTGTAGACTGCAGTGTGGAAACCTCCGCTCCTTTCCATGACTGTTACATCTAGAAAGGGTAGTTTCCCATCCTTCTCCATCTCGTAAGTGAAATGCAACACAGAATTCTGCTCAAATGCCTCCTTCAGGTCCTGCAGATGTCTGACATCAGGTACCTGTGTAAAAATGTCGTCAACATACCTGCAGTATATGGCCGGTTTCAAGTTCATATCGACTAAGACCTTTTGTTCGATGGTACCCATGTAGAAGTTCGCAAACAGGACACCTAGGGGAGAACCCATGGCGACCCCATCTACTTGCTTATACATGTGCCCATCCGGGCTCAAGAAGGGTGCCTCTTTAGTACAAGCTTGGAGTAGTTTCCTTAGAATGTTTTCTGGTATGTCAAGAGGAGTACAGGCTGGATCACGATACACTCTGTCCGCTATCATCCCGATTGTTTCATCCACAGGTACGTTGGTAAACAGTGATTCCACGTCCAAAGAGGCTCTTATCCTTCTGGCCCGTGTTCCCTGCAGTAAGTCAACAAATTCCTTTGGAGACTTCAGGCTGAAGGAATTGAAGGGCAAGGAATTGAAAGGCAAGGTGGCTGAAGGCGCAAGGGACATAAGGAGTCAGCAAGCTGTTGGGTCACTTCGCCAGTCTGTACGTAGGTGTGGGTATCTGGCTGATGATTGGCCGAAGTGGGTTTCCAGGCTTGTGTATCTTGACATTTCCATATGCGTATCCAGGTTTGTATTCCCCAATAATGTTTGGCAGGTGGAGTCCGGATTTCTTGGCGTTCACAGTTTCGATCAATTTGTTGACCTTTGCTTTCAATTCGGCTGTAGTGTCCTTCGTTACGCTTTGGAATTTAGTTTGGTCAGAGAGTATGAGGTTCATTTTCCCCAGATATTCGTCTTTTTTAAGAATGATGTATATTGGCGACTTGTCACCTCTCCTGACGACTATCTCCTTTTTCTCACGAAGGCTCTTAACTGCCGCTTTGAGCTCGGGGGACAGTATGGTGCTTCTGTAGTTGCCTCGATTCTTTCCTCCTTCTGCGATAAGTTCTGCTTGTAAGGTGTCCTTGGTGGTGACCTTCTTTTGTGTCTCGAGGTCGAATATGTCGTCCAACAGGATTTCCAACTCCACTTTCCGGGCCATCTCACTTGGTCTGGACATAACGTGGCAGTTTATACCCAGATTTAGGAGAGTGACTTGGTCCTCAGTGAGGTTGATTCCTGCAAGGTTCAGGAAGCCGTCTCTCGGTCGTGGAATTGCCATAGGTCCTCCATATAATGTTGTTAGTTTCTTGATTATCCTGGTTTCGGTGCTGAGGTGATGTCGATCTGTGAGGATGTCGAGGTGTTGCTCAATGCGAGTACGGAGACTTTCGTCGATGTTGCTGTTTCTCCATCTAGAGCGTTCTGCTCAGTGTCCAGACACTGAGCAGAACGCTCTAAAAGAGACCAACGTCGTCTATGCCTTCAAATGCCCTCTTGGGGACTGTAAGCCTCAAAAAACTCAGTATATAGGCAAGACAACAACATCTCTTTCCAGGCGTTTAACCATGCATAAGCAACAAAGCTCCATTATGGAACATATAATCTCTTCCCACAACCAAACCATCACCAGAGAAATCCTAGCAAACAACACAGAAATCATTGATAGATACAGCGACAGCAGGCGGCTTGACATCTGCGAGGCACTACACATCAAGAAGTCAACACCAGCAATCAACAGCCAATTAATGCACAACTATATTCTACCCACTTCAAGATTCCGCTCCAATATAGAAGCATCAAGAAATATGGGCCAATAGGCCGTCTGCAGTTACAGATCTATTCTTCACTTTAGCTTATACCCATTGTTTCGTGTTCTGTGTTTTGTTGAAAGTTTGTTTTCACCTCATCCAAAACCATTGCAACATGTCACCTCACCCAAATGCAGGTATAAAAAAGAAAGTCAAAGCTGTTTAAACTCTGTTCAGTTATAGTTGTTGTGTGTGTGTAAACTAAAGTCTTTGAAAATGTAATAAGTTTTATGAAACGCGCTCAAGTGTCGCGTCAGACTAGAAATAAAAATGAATTTTGGAGAATTGATTTTTCATTTACCATCAACAGTAAAAAGAAACATAAGGAAGATCGAGAAAATTCGTGTTAGAATTATTAATCTTACTTTTTCGGTCATATTTAATAATATATGTCTACAGGAAGGAAAGATTGCTACCAAAATATACTAATATATATATATATATATATATATATATATATATATATATATATATATATATATATATATATATATATATATATATATATAACTGAAAACTCACACCCCAGAAGTGACTCGAACCCATACTCCCAGGAGCAACGCAACTGGTATGTACAGGGATGCCTTAAACCACTTGACCATCACGACCGGACATAAGGAAGTGATAGCCTGAGCTATATGAACCACTTCCCCGCCGGCACCTGGATGGTTATCTTGGGCATAGCATTTTAGTGGTTCATGATTATGATTATCATCATAAGAAGGAAAGTGAAACGCCATGCAACCTCTGAAGATACAACTAACACAACACCTATACCCCCTATTAGACTATTTTACAGGAACTTCTTCTCCACAGCTCATAAAACGGAGGAAAGGGTCCTGAAAGATATTGTTAATAGAAACGTTATCCCTACAGACAAAAATCAGAAGATACAATTGACGATTTACTATAAAACCAAGAAAACTGCCAACCTACTCATGAGAAACTCTCCAGACACAAAGCAGAACGCTTTGAAAGAGACCAATGTCGTCTATGCCTTCAAATGCCCACTTGGGGACTGTAAGCCCCAAAGAACTCAATATATAGGCAAGACAACAACATCTCTTTCCAGGCGATTAACGATGCATAAGCAACAGGGCTCTATCAAGGAACATATAATCTCTTCCCACAACCAAACCATCACCAGAGAAATCTTAACAAACAACACAGAAATCATTGATAGATACAGCGACAACAGGCGGCTTGACATCTGCGAGGCACTACACATCAAGAAGTCAACACCAGCAATCAACAGCCAATTAACGCACTACTATATTCTACCCACTTCAAGACTCCGCTCCAATGTAGAAACATCAAGAAATACGGGCCAATAGGCCTTCTGCAGTTACAGATCTATTCTTCCCTTATACCCATTGTTTCGTGTTCTGTGTTTGTTCTCACCTCACCCCAAACCATTGTAACATGTCACCTCACCCAAATGCAGGTATTTAAACTCTGTTCAGTTATAGTTGTTCTGTGTGTGTGTAACTAAAGTCTTTGAAAATGTAATAAGTTTTACGAAACGCGCTCAAGTGTCGCGTCAGACTAAGAAATAAAGAATGAATTTTGGAGAATTGATTTTTAATTTACCGTCATCAGTAAAAACAAACATAAGGAAAATTGAGAAAATTCGTGTTAGAATTATTAATCTTACTTTTTCGGTCATATTTAATAACATATATATATATATATATATATATATATATATATATATATATATATATATATATATATATATATATATATATATATATATATATATATATATATATATATAATTGCCTAAACATGCAAGTGAAGTTTTACAACTTTAGAACACTTTTCCACAAGGAGACTCTAACCCTAGCCAACACAGAAGACTTCAGTCACTGGCATAACAGGTATGCTTTTAACCCACTGCACCACAACTCAGACCCCTAAAAGAGATGGTAATTTCAGGGTATTTAAACCTCCCAAGGGTAACTAGAGCTAGTGAGGGGTTACTCACTAGCCTTTCTTTCATCAAGTTCTTTCATCAAGTCCCTGTTAATATGGGAGAACTCTGTGCCTATGCTTAATGCACAACTTGCCTAAACACACAAGTGAAGTTTTACAACTTTAGAACACTTTCCCACAAGGAGACTCGAGCCCTAGCCAACACAGAACCCTTCAGTCACTGGCATAACAGGTACGCCTTTAACCCACTGCACCACAACTCAGACCCCTAAAAGAGATGGTAATTTGGGGGTATTTAAACCTCCCAAGGGTAACTAGAGCTAGTGAGGGGTTACTCACTAGCCTTTCTTTCATCAAGTTCTTTCATCAAGTCCCTGTTAATATGGGAGAACTCTGTGCCTATGCTTATTGCACAACTTGCCTACTAGGGTTCGAGTCTCCTTGTGGGAAAGTGTTCTAAAGTTGTAAAACTTCACTTGCGTGTTTAGGCAAGTTGTGCATTAAGCATAGGCACAGAGTTCTCCCATATTAACAGGGACTTGATGAAAGAATGTGAGTAACCCCTCACTGGCTCTAGTTGCCCTTCGTATCCCACTCAACTCCTAGTGCTTTTAATTTTTGAGGTACCTTGTAGTTTGGAAACTCGGTTTCAATTAGTTTATTTAATTCAGGATTATTAGAGACCCATGACTAGAGAGCCATATTTGCTCCCATCAACTCTCGATTAGCCTCTTGATATACGTTTAGCAGTTTTTTCACTGTTGGTAGTCCCCTGGAAATTATCTACATACAAGTTATTGCTAATTTCAATTTTATTTGGACTATTAGACTTCTTCAAATGCTTATCCAAGGTTGCTTGAAGCAGAAATCGTGAAGAAGTAGCACCAAACAAAACTGAAGCAAATCTGTATGTGATCATTTCACTGATTGGATCACTGGGATCCTTGATCCATAGGAACTTAATATAATTATGGTCTTCTTCTTGTAGACCTACCCTAAGGAATGCCTTACTGATGTTGGTCTTGTATTCATAAGTCCCTATGCAAAACTTTAACAGCACATCATATAGCCTCTATCTTAGGCTTGGACTTATTTGAAGCCAGTCATTCAATGAGAAATTATTTTGTTTAGCTTTATCACTACAGTTAAACACGATTCTTATAGGCGTGGTAATTGAATGTTTTAGTACGGCATGATGTGGCAAATAGTGTCCTTCCTTAGGGTTATCATTTGTAACAACTTCGATGAATTTTTTATTGAGCTGATGTTGGATTATCTCATGGTACAATTTTAGTTTATTAGGTTGTCTGTTAAAGTGCAACACCTGCGATATCATTTGGTTTAGTGCCATGAAGAGATTTACTGGAAGTTGCTGATGATTCAACTTCCATGGTAGCCTGACCCAGAATTTTCTTTGTAGATAACTGAGTCTGGGGTACTCTTTATATGTCCATGTATTGTCTGGACTGGATTGTTGAGGGTCAATGCCTAAGGTGTCTAAAGCCCATTATTTGAGTACAGGGGAGATCAAGCTCATTCTCGGACATATCACTGAATTTAAGTGGTGATTGCTCTAAGCCTAGTCATGCAACCGTCACTGGGTTCACTTGTTTACTGTTTGCAGATATTGGTTGCTTCTGACTCAATACTGGGCCTGTGAGCAATTTACCTCCTGCAGATAATAACAGGTGTATTCCCTGTCGTTTAGTGCTTCCAGTGATGTATTTATGGTAATAGTCTGCGCCCTACAAGTATACCTATATCGGTGAGGTGGTCAGACTTGATTTTATTATCAGCCAACTTAATGCCTTTATTTGAAGGAGTTTGTTTTGTGTTCCCTAGACCATGAACATACAGGTCAGATGGGATTTTGTCAACCACTATGACCTTTACTGGTCGGATATAGCCACCAAGGCGTACTAGAGGTCTCACTACGTTATAATCTTCGGATCCCATGATAAGTCCCACCCCTCTAGGGGTGGGACTTATACATACGAGGCCTGGTCGAGGACCTGGCCGTGGGGACGCTAAAGCCCCGAAATCATCTCAAGATTTTTTTTTTTTGAGATATATACAAGAGTTGTTACATTCTTGTACAGCCACTAGTACGCATAGCGTTTCGGGCAGGTCCCTGGAATACGATCCCCGCCGCGAATTAAAAATCGTTTTTACAACCAAGTACCCATTTTACTGTTGAGTTAAACAGAGGCTACAGTTAAGGATTTGCGCCCAGTAAATCCTCCCCGGCCAGGATACGAACCCATGACAAAGCGCTCGCGAAACGCTAGGTGAGTGTCTTACCACTGCACCACGGAGACTGGTAAATAAGATAAGATAGGGTGTCTGCACACTATTTAAATGGTTGCTAGGCTGTGTAATCTTTAGTACAGCACTAGCTAAGTAGTCCCACCCGTACATCAGGTCAGCACAAATAATGGATTAGGCTAGGGTGACCATTACTTAGTTCAGCTCAATCTTAATATTGCCCTACCCCCATAAATAATGGTTGGCAGCTAACTATATAATAACGTGTCAAAAATAATGAAATGTCGTTTTTCAACGAAAACAATCAAATGTTGTTTTTATCACGTTTTGAAAATGAGAAAATGTTTACTGGGTGCTTAGTAAATGAATTTTGGGTTTTATTTATTATGTGCCTCTGTAACCCTTTCCATTACCGCCCACAGGATGGGTATGGGGTAGATAATTACAATTAATATAATAATAATAAATGAACAAAACTGAACTTTCATTCCAGGTAGCTTGTACGAACTGGAAGCGGCTGTGGATGGTCCTCACAGGCCTCAAAAAGGACAATGATCACATAATGAAAATTCCGAAAACATTAGTGCACAGGTATCACGAGATGATGATGCTCATTAAGCAGCCCTACAGTGTAAGATTATTACTAATTTTATGTACTTATATTATTTTTGAATTACAAAGTAATTCATGTGTTTCATGCAGAATTTTGTAGGGAATGCTCAAGTTTGACAGTATTAAGATGACGATTGTCATTGTACATTCACTGTACAGTGAGAGGAGTTACGAAGAGCATAACAAATGTGAGAGTTGAGATGACTCAGGGTTATAGAATTACTGTAGTGGGAGATGTAAATTATAAAGTGGGAATAGACCTTCATTATGACATAATGTGAGAGATTTCTCTCTCAGAATAACTAGCATTCACTGTAGACTGAAACATTCATAACATGAAAGTATGGTATTATTAACACACATTTTCAACATAAGGATACGTATGGTACAAGGAAAATTATGAAATTGTTCAGAAAAATTGAATTTACTATGTGCGTGTTAAAGGTGTGTTTGGGAGAGTCAGCTGAGGGTGTGTGAGAGATATCTGAGGTGTGAGAGAGACAGCTGGGGTATGTGAGAGATATCTGAGGTGTGAGAGAGACAGCTGGGGTATGTGAGGGATATCTGAGGTGTGAGAGAGGCAGCTGGGGTATGTGAGAGATATCTGAGGTGTGAGAGAGACAGCTGGGGTATGTGAGAGATATCTGAGGTGTGAGAGAGACAGCTGGGGTATGTGAGAGATATCTGAGGTGTGAGAGAGACAGCTGGGTATGTGAGAGATATCTGAGGTGTGAGAGAGACAGCTGGGGTATGTGAGAGATATCTGAGGTGTGAGAGAGACAGCTGGGGTATGTGAGAGATATCTGAGGTGTGAGAGAGACAGCTGGAGTATGAGACAGCTGGGGTGTGAGAGAGACAGCTGGGATGTGAGAGAGACAGCTGCGGTATGAGAGAGACAGCTGGGGTATGAGAGAGACAGCTGGGGTGTGTGAGAGATATCTGAGGTGTGAGAGAGAAAGCTGGGGTATGTGAGAGACAGCTGGGGTGTGAGAGAGACAGCTGGGGTATGAGAGAGACAGCTGGGGTATGAGAGAGACAGCTGGGGTGTGTGAGAGATATCTGAGGAGTGAGAGAGACAGCTGGGGTATGAGAGAGATAGCTGGGGTATGAGAGAGACAGCTGGGGTGTGAGAGGGGACAGCCGGGGTGTAACGTACGTTTATGTTACGTTGTTGTGTTGATTAGATACACAGTGTTTAGTGAGTTTCATATTAATTTAATAGTCCTGGATACAGCAGTGTCGTAGACGTTGAGACGAAGCCTGGAGCAGAGCAGAGAACTGAGTGAGGCCGGAGTCGTGGAGCTCTATGCGGGAGAGCGTGGCGGCTCGATTGGGAATTGCGAGTGTCTGAACTCGGGGAGCGATAGCGTTGTAGCTGGATGCGGTCATAGTCTGCTGTCTGCTCTGTGTCGAAGCTGTAGCGTCTTGGGTCGATTAGAACTGCCTATGCCGAGTACTACATTCTTGACTGGAGATTGTACTGTCTTGCTGTTCTCCCATCGCTGGGTTATATGGTGATTACACCTCAGCTCCCTCCAACAAGGTGAGGAGAGTATTGGGGAAAGGATTGTAGCTTCTGTAATTAGTTATGCTATGAAGATAATGAGATAATGGAGCGAGTATAAGATTAACTCGCTACAGGGGTATGAGACAGACAGCTGGGGTGTGAGAGAGACAGCTGGGGTATGAGACAGCTGGGGTGTGAGAGAGACAGCTGGGGTGTGAGAGAGATAGCTGAGGTGTGAGAGACAAATGGGGGTTTGAGAGACAGCTGGGGTGTGTAAGAGACAGCTGGGGTGTGAGAGAGATAGCTGGGGTGTGAGAGACAGCTGGGTGTGTAAGAGACAGCTTGGGTGTGAGAGAGATAGCTGGAGTGTGAGAGAGATAGCTGGGGTGTGAGAGACAGCTGGGGTGTGAGAGAGACAGCTGGGGTGTGAGAGAGACAGCTGGGGTGTGAGAGAGATAGCTGGGGTGTGTGAGACAGCTTGGGTGTGTGTGAGAGACAGCTGGGGTGTGTGAGAGACAGCTGGGGTGTGAGAGAGACAGCTGGGGTGTGTAAGAGACAGCTTGGGTGTGTGAGAGACAGCTGGGGTGTGAGAGAGACAGCTGGGGTGTGAGAGAGATAGCTGGGGTGTGTGAGACAGCTTGGGTGTGTGTGAGAGACAGCTGGGGTGTGTGAGAGACAGCTGGGGTGTGAGAGAGACAGCTGGGGTGTGAGAGAGATAGCTGGGGTGTGTGAGACAACTTGGGTGTGTGTGAGAGACAGCTGGGGTGTGTGAGAGACAGCTGGGGTGTGAGAGAGACAGCTGGGGTGTGAGAGAGATAGCTGGGGTGTGTGAGACAGCTTGGGTGTGTGTGAGAGACAGCTGGGGTGTGTGAGACAGCTGGGGTGTGTGAGACGGCTGGGGTGTGTGAGAGACAGCTGGGGTGTGTGAGAGATAGCTGGGGTGTGTGAGAGACAGCTGGGGTGTGTGAGAGACAGCTGGGGTGTGTGAGAGACAGCTGGGGTGTGTGTGAGAGACAGCTGGGGTGTGTGAGAGACAGCTGGGGTGTGAGAGAGATAGCTGGGGTGTGTGTGAGATACAGCTTGGGTGTGTGTGAGAGACAGCTGGGGTGTGTGAGAGACAGCTGGGGAGTGAGAGAGATAGCTGGGGTGTGTAAGAGACAGCTGGGGTGTGTGAGAGACAGCTGGGGTGTGTGAGAGACAGCTGGGGTGTGCGAGAGATAGCTTGGGTGTGTGTGAGAGACAGTTGGGGTGTGTGAGAGACAGCTGGGGTGTGAGAGAGATAGCTGGGGTGTGTAAGAGACAGCTGGGGTGTGTGAGAGACAGCTGGGGTGTGAGAGACAGCTGGGGTGTGAGAGAGACAGCTTGGGTGTGTGTGAGAGACAGCTGGGGTGTGTGAGACAGCTTGGGTGTGTGTGAGAGACAGCTGGGGTGTGTGAGAGACAGCTGGGGTGTGTGAGAGACAGCTGGGGTGTGTGAGAGACAGCTGGGGTGTGTGAGAGACAGCTGGGGTGTGTGAGAGACAGCTGGGGTGTGTGAGAGACAGCTGGGGTGTGTGAGAGACAGCTGGGGTGTGTGAGACAGCTTGGGTGTGTGTGAAAGACAGCTGGGGTGTGTAAGAGACAGCTGGGGTGTGAGAGACAGCTGGGGTGTGTGAGAGACAGCTGGGGTGTGTGAGAGACAGCTGGGGTGTGTGAGAGACAGCTGGGGTGTGAGAGACAGCTGGGGTGTGTGAGAGACAGCTTGGGTGTGTGAGAGACAGCTTGGGTGTGTGAGAGACAGCTGGGGTGTGTGAGAGACAGCTGGGGTGTGTGAGAGACAGCTGGGGTGTAAGAGACAGCTGGGGTGTGTGAGAGACAGCTGGGGTGTGAGAGAGATAGCTGGGGTGTGAGAGACAGCTGGGGTGTGTGAGACAGCTGGGGTGTGTGAGAGACAGCTGGGGTGTGAGAGAGATAGCTGGGGTGTGAGAGACAGCTGGGGTGTGTGAGAGACAGCTGGGGTGTGTGAGAGACAGCTGGGGTGTGAGAGACAGCTGGGGTGTAAGAGACAGCTGGGGGTGTGAGAGACAGCTGGGTGTGTAAGAGACAGCTGGGGTGTGAGAGACAGCTGGGGTGTGAGAGAAAGCTGGGTGTGTAAGAGACAGCTGGGTGTGAGAGACAGCTGGGGTGTGAGAGAGACAGCTGGGGGCATGATAGACAGTTGGGGGTGTGAGAGAGACAGCTGGGGTGTGAGAAAGATAGCTGAGATGTGAGAGACAGCTGGGGTGTGAGAAAGATAGCTGAGGTGTGAGAGACAGCTGGGGTGTGTGAGAGACAGATGGGGTGTGTGAGAGACAGCTGGGGTTATTAATTATCATCTTGGATGTATGGTTCTTGCTGGATTGTAGAGAATACACGATTGAAGACTTCAGCAGTTTATTGAGGAAGGTAACAAGTTGTATATCTGGCCTGCCGAGCTCCTACCTAACTCTGGTCTGTGGGAATACTGACTCATCACCAGAACGGCTAGTACCAGCTCTCAGTGGAGAATGACGTCAGAGGCTTACTCGACTGTGATTGGCTATATCCCAACTGTCGTACAATATGAATACTAATACCGCTCGGACGCGCTACCAAGTCACCGTCTCTTGTCGACAAACTGTGGCTAGCTAGATAGTTACAATGATATTGAAAAGGACCTTGGTGGCATTCAATAATGGGTTACATGTGAAATTGCATAATAAACCTTAAAAGAAGATCAGGTGTGTGGAATACTAACACCATTCGGCATGTGCACAAAAATTTTGAAAACTGTAGGTGAAAAATCATGGTGACAATGCTTGAACTGAACAAGAGCATGGAGAACATATACATGTCTAGGTATCAGGTATGAACAATACAATTTAAGGTGGTGCCTAAAACAAAATTATTAACATGTGTTAATGGCATGTGCTTGGAAAAATAATTAAAGACAATTATCTGCTTTAATGGAACAAAAGTCCTGACCTAACACCCACAAAGGAATTTTAAGATTAGATAATAGAAAAATAATTATGTACAATATATTTACAAGCTGTATAGAAGGACTGGATCGAGAAGGCTAACATCTGAGTGACAACAGTCAGGAATCACTGGTCTCAGTGTGGTTGCTAGATCATTAATGGAACTCTTTATGACAAGCACTGTAAAAACACAAATGGCACAGTAGGCTTAACAATGGCACCTGATTTATGACAAAATAAATTTGAAAAACTTCTGTATTATGCACACACACATATATATATATATATATATATATATATATATATATATATATATATAGCAGTAGCAGCCCCTCATGCAGGGGATTTCCTGTTAGCAACCCCAATGTCGGCAACTGGCACGCGTCTCACACCACACGCCCTCCGAATTGCTGTGGCCCTCCGCCTTGCTGCCCCAATCCACACCAGATATAGGTGTATTTGCGGCGAGGTGGTGGCTGACAGGTACGGCCACCATGGCCTACTCTGCCAAAGCACGGGAGGATGGCACTCGAGGCACAGTGAAGTTAACGACATCATCAAGAGGAGCCTCACCACAGCTGGATGCCCAGCCGAGAGAGAGCCTCGTTACCTAACGCCCCGTAACTCTGATGCTCTTATTGGTCGCCCGGATGGTATCACAGTGAACCCCTGGAAGAATGGCAAGCAGTTGGTATGGGACTACACGTGCGTATCAACCCTGGCTAACACCTACATTGACCTCAGTGTTGCACAACCAGGTGGCGCTGCCACCCACAGGGAAGCAGCCAAATCCCGTAAGTATAGAGAACTTGATCACCACTACAATTTTGTCCCCATTGCTTCTGAGACACTCGGCGCCTGGGGTAAAAGTGCTACCAGTTTTTTGAAGGAACTGGGTTCTAGGCTCATTGAAACAACAAGGGACCCTAGAGCTGCCAGCTTTCTTTTCCAGCGCCTCAGCGTGGCGATACAGAGGGGAAATGCGCACTGCATCCAGGGTTCCTGCCCGCCATCTGAGGAGCTGGAGGAACTCGACAACCTATGATAACCATCTTTGTAACCTATATGTAACTCCTTTTTTGTAACACAGTTCAAATAAAGCAAATATATATGTGTACATACAAAAGAATGGGGGTGGTAGGAGAAGAAAATATTAGTGTTCAGTGAGAAACCACAAGGTCTCCTCTGAATACGTTTTATTTTCTTCTCCGAGGCTATGGGTCCCCACATTGGCACCAGAGGTGGTACCCTCACAAAAAAAAAAAATATATATATATATATATATATAATATATATATATATATATATATATATATATATATATATATATATATATATATATATATATTGTGACGATAATCTCTTCCAAGAGATTGAGCCTGCTCTTCCCTATATTCGTCACGTTCCCAGCTACATTCAAGATACATTCTACAGTAGCTTAAACGTATATCAAGACAGCCACACGCACCTGCATACCCCCCCCCCCCTCCTGCACACCTCGCCTGTTCGCCAACTGCACTTCAATTAGCAAATTACCCAAGCGTCTGCGAACCTGCATTCTCATTGGTTGCTCGACATCTCACCGGTTCAGTTCTCCACCACTCACGCACGTCGTCAAGTCAACGTTGGAGTCGGCGAGCTGTACCTCCTCAGAATATCTTGTGCTCTATAGCTGAGAACACCTAGTTGATTCACCTCGTGTGATCAAATAGCGGTTGTTAGCTTGCTCATATATTCCCAGCACCATTTTATCTTTGTATTCCTGTTAACGTAACCAGTCTTGTATTCATCTTGTTATATATTTTCACTTGTTATTTCTTTTGCACTATTTCAATGCCAAGGAATTGTCTTTATTTCAATTGTTTTTTAGAGTAATTAAATTTCATTGTTCATATTGTGTTTTGTGTGTCTTACCTTACCTTACCGCAGACTATCAGGCAAGCAGTCTCTTTTTTTTCGTAGTGTATGTGACCAGGCATTGACACCTGCCATTGGAAGACTGCCGAACACCATTTCCAACACTTTACCGTCACATATACGTGGGGGCCTGTCCAAGGAGCCTTACTCAGGTATTGGTAATTGTGGTAAGCGTACTTGGCTTTCATTCCCTTGCTTTCAATATTTTCACTAATCATTTTTATTAATCATATGGTGCTGTGTATATTGTGCATTACGGGAGTAGCATATGGTGAGTGTGAGACAACTTTGGATTACGTGGTGACTGTAGGCCTCAGTCATACTCTTAATTGGTCGTCTCCCCCTTCGTGTTATTACCCGTGTTTAACATCTTTTGTCCCTCGGATATTTCTCATATTTTTGGCAGATCATCATATAGGCACCCTGGTACTGTGGTCTGTCTCCGGGTCAATAGCACTTAATTTCTGCAATCCGACTCTAGGAGGATATAGAGGGCCATAGTTCCTCTCGCACGGACTTTTATTGACGAGTTGGGACCTCGCCAATAGTTCTCGTCACCAGTTGACACTTGCACCCCTACACGTCGGTCAGAATTGATGGTACTTACTTATAGTAGGGAATTAGCTTTCTTTCTTTTGAGCACAAAGTTCGCTAATTCTGTAAGTACCATATTTAATTTTAGTGGGGAAAACTTGCTCATGTTCTATAGTGACTCGGCAAGTATGCCTACATTTTTGGACTACCTAATTTACTTTGGAACCATTTAGTGTTTCACTTGTTTTTCGAAACTCAGTTTCAACTAATTAGTAGGATTTTCTTGCCTTTATCCTCCCATAGTGAGTACCGGGTACAAGATTTCCTGCGACCTTAATCATTTACCATCTTGAATTAACTTTAATTATTAACAATTTCACAGGATAGGTACCAGTTGCCACGTTTCCTGTTTCTGACATTCACCATATCATCACAGTATATTCGTGTCTCATTTATTTGCTATTTTCACCATGTTTCGTATGCAAGCTTTCCAGTCAGATCCAGAAGGTGAAATAGAGAACTTACGTCATGCTAAGAGGGTCGACTTGTTAACTCTTGCACATGAGTATCACGTAGAAGTTCCCCATGGAGCCAACAAGTATGAAGTACATAATCTACTATTAGATCATTTTTTAGAAGAAGGGATTATAGACTCTGATACTCACGAACAATACACTATTTCAGATAAGCATTTGACAGCAATGAAGCTCAAACTAGAACTTGCTAAGATCGAGCGGGAGCAACAACAGGAAGCAGCTGCA
>WNGS01122253.1:43044-58733 GCA_020271785.1 Procambarus virginalis
GGAATATTAATTATTTTTTCAAAGCTTAGGGGTTTGACATTATTGATAGTGTATGAACTAAATATGGCAAAGTGATCACTAACTAATTCATGAACAATTAATCCTCTGACAGCATTATCAATGAGACCGTGACCAATGACATAATCAAGCCTGCCACCCATGAGGTGTGTGACGTTAGAGGAGTCAAAGTTGAATACGACATGTTATTATCTCTTAAGTATTTTACAAAGACTCTGCCATTCCTGTTTGTTTTGGTCTCACCCAGGCTAGTGTGTCTAGCATTAAAATCACCCATTACAATGGTTTGAGAGCTGCTGGTAATTTTTGGGAGAGAGGCTTCCACCATTTGATCGCACCTTACATATACATTAACTAAGTTAATAAACCCGGTCGCTGTAGCAATCTGAAACTGCTGATAATATGATTCGTCACTTTTGTGGTTTTAACATGTTTACACACTAGGTTACTTTTAACATACGTCAAGATACCGACATCATGTGAACCAACATTTGAGAAAGCTACATAACCTGGGTTTGGGTGGGTGGCGTTTTATTTTTTGTGTTTGCAGTGTATGGTTCCTGCAGGCACAGTACATCAATGTTGTTGGCACCAGCGTACATCATTAGATCAAACAGCCTCCTTCGCACGCTTCTCACATTCCACGTGAGAAATTTAAGAGTGAGTTGGTCGTGGGTAATGGTGTTCATAAACCTGACGAAGAGAAGTGTTTACAAGATTCACAATTTGTAGACAATTGCTTACAAATGCCAATTGTTCACAGTCATTAATGGCAAAGAGTTCTTTCACCTGTTTCAAGGTCAGCTGGTTGCCTGTACTTTTCCTACCATTTACAATCATTTCGTGTTCGTCAGGAATCGTAGACACAAGCGGTATTGTTTTGAATGAGTTCTTGAGTGAATTTGTTAAATACAGCTAAGACACACGGGTTTTCATATGTTTCACTCGCCACAGCGGTACTTACAGCACTGGAGGAGGCGTGAAGACTTGCTTGAGACGTGTCAACACCTACAGCACTGGAGGGGGGGTCAATACTTGCTTGAGACGTGTCAACACTTACATCACTGGAAGGCATTTCACTAGAGACTTTTTTTTTATTTTTATTTTTACAAGCAAAGCATGCAATTTAAATACAATAAAAACAGTACAGAATACAGAACAAAGGAAAACAATAGACCACCGGCCAGAAGGGCCGACAGCATAGCACAACAAAACACACACACGAGAAAAGCATAGAAAAATACAGCATACATCAAAGCACAAAACATAATACAATGGCAAACTAGCAAACACAGTAACATCACAAAACAAAACCCCCAGAAAAAACAAACCATACATTAAGAGGCATAACAGGAAACATAACAGGACAAACACAATACAGTCCAAACAAAACATAAAGGACAAACACGTACAATAGATAAAGCAATATAAAAGCACCAGATCAAACGCACAGCACAAACAATACAGAAATAAAAACACACACCAAACCACCCGCCCCGTAAACAAAGGGTGAGGCCAAAATAAACAATAAAAAAATTAACAATAAAAATAAATAAGCAAAACACGCACACTTGAAAACAAAACAGGCACAAACACAACAACATACATGCACCGGCCTGAAGGACCGAGAATAAAACAACAAAGTACATCAAGAAACAAAACCAAACACTTCAGCACAAAACAAAACAATACAACTTTATACAATTTTTTACAAAGACACTAAACACCGGCCTGAAGGGCCTACAACAAAAACAACAATGAACAGAAACATAATGATACAAGAAAAAGAAACAATACCGGAAATATAAGAAATACAACAAAGCACCGGCCAGAAGGGTGCACAATAGGTACAACACATTACAAACAAACCACAGGTCCAAGCACACAGACTACTCAAATTTCTCATACTTATCCGGCCACTCCGCCGCCGGGAAGCGAATACAATACGCCTCCCAAAGTAACATGACGTCCTCCGAAAAAGATTCATTACGAACCGTACGAGGATCAGGCATTGACTCCGGCACACCCACAATAAAACACCGAGCCCGACAAACCCAGATGGAAGAAGGGCACCACGGAACAGGACGCACGCGGTCATCAATGTCAAACCGCAAAGGATGCTGATCATCTTGCGCCACTTCGGAGGCCAGGATGATAGGGAGAGGCTCCTTCCCACGAGGCCGGGCAATGGGCATCGCGCTGGGAGCCTCCTCGGCTGCCTCACAGGGCCCACGGCAACCACCGGACGTTGTACCTGCTGGGACCCCCCACGCTTGGCATCCTTCTTCAGCACCAGCTTGATGCCTCGGCTCGCACCAGAACCCACACCACCCATGTCTGGAGGAGCGACCACCCCCCACTGCGGAGAACCTTCTGCAGGAGAAAGAACAGGAGGTAAATCAGACGCACAACCATCGTCAATAGCAGACACATGGACGTCAGGCACCACCAGCGACGTAGAGCGCGAAGCACCCGGAATCGCCACATCATCGCCGAAGCTCCATCTGCGTCGTAGTCCACCACATCAGCCCAATCAGTTGAAGAACACCTGAAACGCTTGGGCACGGGTCGCACATCCTCACAGCCGGAGGCGGACCCAGAACCACGGGCCTCACGAACCGGGCGAACCGACACCCGACGCAGTACGGCAGCAGCCTCAACCACATGTGGAACCGGGCCGACCACAACAGGACGCTCCGCATCCCCCCCAACACCCAGCATAGCCGTAACACCTGGCGAGGGTGCAGGACCAGGCGCAGCAGCAGGAGACGAGGAAGATGAAGACGACTCGCAGAGACCATCCGGGAGACCCTCGGGAGCAACTGGCACAGCGAAGGGACCAGCAACAGGAGCCACCGGAACACTCGGCGGAGGGACAACAACCACCAGGGGCATGTCGGGTGACGCAGGGGGAGGCCCGCATCAGCAGCGAATGGGACTTGCCCCTCTTCATCTCCGGAATCCACGCCTTGAGGGAGCGGCGGGAAATCCTCTTCCCGAAACAAGTTAACAGGTGCAGTAGGGGCCTCAGAGCCCCCGGCAGCCTGATGTCCTAACTGGCCACACCGGAAACAGGTACGGGGCTGCCGAGCATAGTACACCCGAACGTAGTAACCCAGCTGCCGGACAGAAGATGGTATATCCGATCGCAGGCGCATACCTAAGGTACGGATATTCGTCTGCTTCCCAGCATACTTCCCCGAGGAAAGCGTGTTCAACCGCACACTGATGACAGCACCAAACCTCCCGAAGAAGCACCGGAGAAGGTCTTCAGGAAACTCCAGGGGCGCACTGTGTACACTGACATACGTCAGGGCACCACTTCGGTCCGAGACTGCAACAGAGCCGGCGCCATCCGGCAACTGCAACGAACGCCATTCATACCGAGGTAGAAGTCCCGATACTCCTCCTCCCGCACGAACTTGATAATCACCCGGTGGGCCGTAACAAGCTCAACTCCATATACAGCCTCCACCGGACACGAAGCATGTCACACATTACCAACTCAATGGCTGGATAACCAGCCTTACACGAGAACTCTAGTCCCACTGAATTCACCCGCAAAACAGGAGGAATTGCAAGGGCCCCCCATGTCAAAACAGCCACGTCAGCACGTAGCCAGGCAGGCAACCACACTGGGAGGGCAGTGACGCCCCACCACCTGGCGACCAAACGGCTAACAACCCCAGCAGTCATGGAGGCCGGGACATGTCCTCACTCCACGGCTGCTCAGGGCGAACTCCTTCACTAGAAAATTGGATGTTCACTTCACTTCTCGGGCTGGCGAGATGATCACTTGAACACTGTCTCGGGTCGTCCATGTTGATCTTAGCATAAATGTTGTTGAGACCATTTTCAATCTTCGTGAGTGTTTCTTGGAGCTTATTGACGGTAATTTCTATTTTATTCATGCGAGCTGGAAGTTCTGACACCTCCCTCTGCAGGCTGGCGTCAGGCTTCCCAGGTAGGTGAGGGAAGGTTGTCAGGCTGTTGGTGTCAGGAACGGTGGTGGGGTCATTCCGGGTGGGGGGGGGGTAGGTGTAGTGGTGGGGCCACCCCGGGTGGGGGGGTTGACTGGGGTGGTGGAGGGTTGCCCCACTGTGCTGTGCAGGGGAGGCCGCTTGACACAGTCCTTGTGCCAGGCGGTCACACCCTCCCGCAAGCACCTGGAACATTTGTGCTTGGTGGCTGAGGGTGAGGTCTCATCGGTCCCAAGGGCGTGGTCTTTATTGGGACATTCTTTAGTGAGATGATTGGCTGCACAGAAGGCACAGGTGCCTGAAAATTGACAGTGCTTGGCTACGTGACCAAAGTGTTGACAGTTAAAACACATGACAGCTGAGGACACCCAGGGTGTTATGGAGCAGGCTGGCCAGGAGGGGCCTAGGAACTTGTGATGACTGGGGGGCGGTGTCTCACGTTCCCAGACGATGACAATCCTGTTGAGTGGCCTGCCTTCAGAATTGATGCGTCTCGCACTGTACTCACCTGGTAGTTCTTTCGCATGGGAGATGTCAAGGTCATGAGGGTAGGATGTGACAAGGTACTCTTTGTACCTCCTGGACCTCTCAGGAGAGTCTGCTTTACTGAATGTGATGCCACCCACTTGACCTTGGAGTAGGGCCAAGATGGTGACTTCATCGGACCTGGCCACATAGATGTAGGGCGAGGCGTGTCTAGGGATTATGAGGTCTATGGCATCAGGAAAATGACGAGGAAGGTCACGTCTCATCCAGGAGTACCTCTAGTCACTGGTAACTTGAGATAGAAATGCCAGACTGGCATATTTATTACGGGGTGCTAGGGTGGGTCGTTGTGCCCCCGTTGTGGGGGTGACATTGGTCGTCTTGACAAAATTGTTACCTTCCCTCAACCTTCTCTCTTTACGTAAGGTCTTCCGGCCTTTGTGTACAGTAAAACTACCATCCGAGGCTGTTTCATCACTTGAGCTGGTGTCCTCCACATACATGGGTATAGAGGGATGGAGTGTTTGGCCATGCTGTACGTCATGCGAGGTGGTGGCCGAAGTGAACGCAAATGCGTCTGAAGCATTTTGGGAAGGGTCGCTGTGGGTGACCCCAGAAAGCGTGAGGAAAGGGGCCATAGTTGCCAGAGTCACAACATGAAGTGACAAGACACGTCAGCATCTACCAGAGAGTGGGAGCACTTCAGGCTATGGCCTGGACCCAGAACAACAGCGGCTACTAATCATAGTGCAGAGACAAGATGAATAGTTCAGACACCATACAAGCAAACGCAGGTGTATACACGGTCAGCTGGCAACACTGCTGAGGGTACTGCACTGGTAGTGTGGCTCCGACTAGAGTGACAGGTGCAGAGAGTGCCACTCTGATACCTACTTTATCCACACATACACACACACACACTTAATAGTCCTCTACACTGTATGTAACACCGCACTGGTACCACCAATCACTGAGGCATCTGTACAGCGGTATGCGAGTGGTCCGTTCCTGCCACCGTGTCCAGGCTGTACAGGGGAAATACAGCTTTGGGGAACGGGGCAATAAGGGCTAAAGTTCCAGCGCCCGGCGTACCACCTCAGGCGTCTGACCAGGCGTGAGGTAAGGGGAAGCCGCCATGTCCCCACTGCCGAAGGCGCCACTTCAAAAACATAGGTATTGTTTATCCAGATATCTGGTCAACTTCCACTGCTCACTACTTTGAAACCTAGGTGAAAGCTTCCAGTAGCTAGATGGTATATATCACTGCTAGGTTGTGAGATCCTTAAGGCCGTCTGTACCCATTTAGCAGTAAATCCATGTGGAGGGGTAGGCCTACACGTCTACCCCGCACCAGGGTAGCGACGACACTGGCTGTCAATTTCAATGCACATGGTTTTGTTACAACTCTAAGGTCCGACCTTGCCATATTTCATTACAGTTAGAGATGGAGACATGCAGAGGGAGAGAATAAAGGGAGGGGGGTTAGGAGGGTGTAAGAAGGATGCAAGTAGAATGGGAGGAAGTGTGAGAGAGGATGGTGAATGGGGGAGGGAGATTGTGTGGGAGAGAGGATGGGAGAGCGGGTGGGAGAGGGAGGGTTGGAGAAAGTGGACGAGGTAGGGAGGGAGAGTGGCATGAGGTAGCGGGAGCAAATTAACCCTTGGGTACTATTTGCTCACCACACACTTCACTTGGGAACCACAATGAGCCATAGATTCTTTCAAGAGTGAATGTGTGAGTGTGTGAGATCGTGAGGTAATGAATGTGTGAGTTCCATGATAATGAGTGAGTACGTGGGTAACGTTAGGCTTGGATGATCATGCGTCTGTGTGAGTGTGTAAATGGGTGGGTATGAGTGTGAGTGTGTGAGTGACTGAGGGAGACTAGGTATGATTATGGTGAGCGAGGAGAAGCGAGAACGGACAGATGAAAGTCAACTTCAAAGTATTGTTCACAAACATAGTTTTTTTTTTTTGCAGGGATATTCCTGCGCGGGCCCTAAGCCTCTGGCTGGCCCACTAAGTGTCGCTTGTTTCTAGGTTACTTGGGCGGAGTATGAGTATTTATTACTCGTAAGGTTGCTTTAGTAAGACGTTGCCATATGTGTTTAACAACTTCTTCTGCTCTGTTGAATTGAAGTTGAAAACTTAATGGGTTTGTAACTGTGCACTGTGTTGGATAATGTTCCAGAGGTCTGTCGGGCATTTCCCCACAGTGTTGACATTTCCTCTCATCTTCCGGAACCTGTAAGCCTATTTCCCATGCACATGGGTATCCAAGCCTGATGCGATGTAAGTGTACTTCTGTTGCTCTACTGCTCCCTTTCATCAAACTAAGTGGTTCGTAGTTGGTTGAATTCTTGTACCAACCCGCAGATCCTGATGTTGCAACAGCTGTGTTGTGGTCACTGTACAACTTTTGCATTGCTCTGTTTCTAATTACTCGCTTAATCTGTGATAGACTCTGTGGTATGCAAATGTCTACAGTTCTTCTCTTAGTTGCAAGTTTTGCAGCTTCGTCTGCAATGTCATTTCCTACGATTCCCACATGACTTGGCACCCAGTTGAGAAGGACCCGTCAGCCTTGTCGTTTGAGTGTTTGCATTAATGATAGGACAGTTGTGATCAGATGTATGTTATCACATATGCGGTCTTGTTGCAAGGTTTCAATGGCGGTTCTCGAATCCGTATGTATGATAACATGTTGTCGGTGTTGAGCAAGAGCATGTTCCAAAGCCTTTTGAATGGCTAGCATCTCTGTTTGTAAAGTCGAACACCCATTTGAGAGCCTCCAACTATTTACAGAGTTTCCTGCTTTAACTGCAGCTCCGGTTTCGTGTCCCTGCTGGTCTACTGATCCATCGGTGAAAACATAGTTGGTGTAACAAAATAAGCCTAACTCCGGTTTGGCTACGGTAGAAGCCGCGGGACCTTTGTGGGCGCAGAAGCACACCAGGTTGCATTTTTTTTTATCATGTCGTGGTACAGTTGACTAGAGCGCGTCTGGGAACACTCAGCGCATAGGATCGAACCCTCATCAAGGCTCCTATGGATTTGTTCTTTGATATATCACGTTAATGTGATTTATCTTTGTATTATTATTATTATTATTATTATTATTATTATTATTATTATTATTATTATTATTATTATTATTATTATTCACAGAGAAATCACATTATCGTGATATATCAATGAGAAAATCCACAGGAGCCGTGATGAGGATTCGAACCTATGCGCTAGGTATTCCCAGATGCGCACTCAAAACGACTACGCCACGACATGGTCAAAATAATTCCAACCTCGGGTACTACTGAACCCTGTCTGGCTACTGGACGATAGAGCCAGAGTGCATGGGGGAACTGTGAGAAACCCTGGACTAGCTTTAGTGAAGCTTCGGGAATCCTCGAGGGTGCAGTAGTACCCGAGGTTGGAAGTATTTTGACTATGTCGTGGCGTGGTATATGCAAGGTCCGTATGAATGACCACGTCAATAGGTTGGTCGTGTACACATTTACTGAAGCAGACTGGAACTCTCTCGTCTTGGCCCTGCCTGTCTAGGCGCATCCATGAGATATAACCGTCAGTCTTACAGAGGTTCTCAAGAGTTGTCACATCTAGAAATGTTTCCAGCACAACAACCACTTCAGGACGATGAGTGTTCACGAAACTGTGTTTGAGATCGCTAACATTGAGGCAGAGTCACATTCTGTCAGTTGGGATGTAAGTCCTCTTAACCATCAACTTGCTGAACTGTCAACTTTTTTATCTTCGCTGTAACAGTGAAGTACGCGAGGGTTTCAGACCTCTCATCTTTTAGGAAGTCAAAAGCTGTAAAGGGTTTTAAAATTGCACATGTGGAAGCAGCGAAAAATGTTGCTTCGTTTTGCAACAACCTTCTTTAGTAACCAATGAATTTCTAGCCTCGTTATCTTATCTTGAGGTTATCATGAGATGATTTCGGGGCTTTTTAGTGTCCCCGTTACCTAGCAGTAAAATAGGTACCTGGGTGTTAGTCAGCTGTCACGGGCTGCTTCCTAGGGGTGGAGGCCTGGTCGAGGACCGGGCCGCGGGGACACTAAAGCCCCGAAATCATCTCAAGATAACTTCAAGATAACCCCAGTTTTAGGTGGATCTCAGTTTAGCATAAGGTCGCATACACCCCCTGTATGTAGGTGTGCATACATGCGGCATACACCTCTGCATGTAAGTAAGCATTCAGATCGACAGCCCCAGCCCATATATGCGAATATGTTTGATAACAGAAAAATAGCATATTGATATTATGCATCACATCAAACCCGGATGAATAATTTAGTGTTTTTCTTTTTAATGACGGAAGTATTTAGATAATTTACTGTATGTGATTTATATAGTACTACTGTAGAGTTAAGTGACTCACATTTGACGTTACTGTATTAAGTTGTGGGAAATTACCACCTGTAGCCAAAGATATATGGGAGAAACCTTTAGACACTAATCCAACATCTGTACTATACTCAAGTCTTGACGAAGTATCAACCAATATCTATACCTTATACAGGACATGTGGAAGTACCACCTATATCTAGACCTAATACAAGACTTCAGGAAGTATCAACCGATACCTAGACCTTTTACAGTACTTATTCAGAAAGTATCAATCTATATCTAAACCTTTTACAAAACTTGACTAAGTATCAATTTATATCTAGACCTTTTACAAAACACGAGGAAGTATTAACCTATATCTAGATCCAATACAAAACATGAGGAAGTATCAACCTATATCTAGACCTAATAGAAGACTTGAGGAAGTATCAACATATATCTAGACCTAATATAAGACTTGAGTAAGAATCAGTTTATATATAGACTTAATACAAGATGTGAAGAAGTATCAATCAATATTTAAACCTAATACAAAGACTTGAGGAAGAATCCATCTATATCTAGACTTTATATCAGACTTGAGGAAGTATAAACCTATATCTGGACCTTATACAGGACTTGTGGAAGTATCAACCTGTTTCTAGACCTTATACAAGACTTGAGGAAATATTATTCTATATCTAGACCATATATAGACCTCCTGGGAGCCGGTCGGCCGAGCGGACGGCACGCTGGACTTGTGATCCTGTGGTCCTGGGTTCGATCCCAGGCGCCGGCAGAGAAACAATGGGCAGAGTTTCTTTCACCCTATGCCCCTGTTACTTAGCAGTAAAATAGGTACCTGGGTGTTAGTCAGCTGTCACGAGCTGCTTCCTGGGGGTGGAGGCCTGGTCGAGGACCGGGCCGCGGAGACACTAAAAAGCCCCGAAATCATCTGAAGATAACCTCAAGATATATACAAAACTTGAGGAAGTACCAATCTACATATAGACCTTAAACAGGACTTGAGGAAGTATCAACCTGTTTCTAGACCTTATACAAGACTTGAGGAAGTATCAACCTATATCTAGACCTTATTCAGGAATTGAGAAAGTATCAATCAATATCTAGACCTTATACAAGACTTTAGGAAGTATCAACCTATATCTAGACCTTATACAGAACTTGAGGAAGTTCCATCCTATATCTTGACCTTATGTAAAACTTGAGGAAGTATCAACCTATATTTAGACCTTATACAGGACTTGAGGAAGTATCTACCTATATCTAGACCTTATATAGGACTTGAGGAAATATCAACCTTTATCTAGAGATGCATCTCGTTCTGTTTCTAAGATGGGAAACCATATATGTATGTATTTCTACTGTAATATGAGGTGGGGCTGCTTGTATTAAACGGCTCGTCGAGGCCACTGGGATAATGGGAATTACAATTATCCCAGAAATATAACAACCTTTCTATAGGTAAATAAAGTTGAATAATACATCAAGCATATGAATCCTCGAGGAATATTTCAGTATCCAAAAACAAATTTATGTATTTAGGTGTTGTTGTAAATTTTAGTCACTAATTGTCTAGTCCTTTGTCATTCATCATTAAGTGTCACCTAATTATGTTAAATAATTAGCTATCAAAGAGGTCACTGACAGTCTGACAAGCGAGCTAAATATCTGGTACCTGGATAATGGCACTTTCGCTGGAACCCCGGAAACTATTTTGGAAGATATAAGGAAAATCCAGGAGCAGGGAGCAGCCTTGGCCTCATTATCAATGCATCCAAATGTGAAATATTCTCCCGCAACCCAGACATCACTGGCCAAATAAAAAATGTTCTTCCGGACATTCTCGTGGTCGAGTCACCTGACTGCACCCTCCTGGGTGTCCCCATTGGTCCACAAGCAATCGAGGAGGTCCTGGATGCAAAAATCACTGATCTAAAGTGAATGCTGGACAGGATTGACAAGATTGATGCCCATGATGCTCTCTTCCCCCTCACAAGATGCCTGTCTCTCCCTACGTTAACCTACTTTCTGAGATGTTCGCCATCCTACAGCAGCCCTAAGTTAAATGTGTATGACACCCTTCTGAGGTCCACGCTGGTGAAAGTTCTGAACCTGCCTTGGACGACTCTCAGTGGGAGCAAGCAACCCTCCCTGTAAAACTCGGTGGCCTTGGTCTCCGCACAACCTCCTAGATTGCGCTACCAGCCTTACTTTCCTCCTCCCACGCATCGCACGACCTCATCGGAGATATCTTACCTTCATCCCTGAGAGATGCAGCAGGAATACATGATCCTGCTTTCACTGAATGCTCAAATCAGTGGGATGCGCTTGCAACCCCAGCACCAATTATAGAGCCAATAAAAAAACACAAACAGTCCGGCTGGGACCACCCACTAGTGGAAAAAGTAGCTGGTGCCATGCTCAGCGCCGCAACATCAGACATGGAGAGAGCCCGCCTCAGAGCAGTGAGTGCTCCCCATGCAGGAGACTTCCTCCAGGCTGTACCCATGTCAGCAATGGGCACGCGCCTACATCCAGAATCCCTTCGTGTAGCAGTGGCCCTCCGCCTTGGTGCCCTAATTCACACTGAATACAAGTGTATTTGCAACAGGGTGGAAGCAGACCAATATGGACTGCATGGGTTACATTGCGGAAGCACAAAGGGCTGGCATGCAAGAAACAACGAGGTCAATGACATCATCAAGAGAAGCCTCGTCTCAGCTAAGTGCCCAGCGGAGACAGAACCTTGCATCCTAGGGGTCCAAAACCCGGATTTCCCCTCACTTCGCCCTGATGGTATCACTATATATCCTTGGAAAGCGGGCAAACTGTTGGTGTGGGACTACACATGTGTATCCACCCTGGCTGACACCTATGCACACTTCGGTGCTGATCAAGCAGGTGGGACGGCCAACCACAAGGAAACAGCAAAATCACTCAAGTACAGACGACTGGAAGGTGAATAACTCTTTGTTCCATAGGTCTGAGAAGCATGGCCCCTGGGGCAAGAGTGCCTTGGGGTTCTGAAGGAATTGGGCTCCAAGCTCATTGACATCACCAGAGACCCAAGGGCTTCCAGTTTTTTGTTTCAGCGCCTCAGTGTGGAGATCCAGAGGGGGAATACCTGCTGCATCCTCGGTTCCTGTCAGGAAGCGGAGGAGCCTCAAGAGATCCATAACCTTTAGGCCTTTATTGTATCAACCAACATATATCTTGTAACTTCATATATATATATATATATATATATATATATATATATATATATATATATATATATATATATATATATATATATATATATATATATATATATATATATATATATATATATATATATATATATATATATATATATATATATATATATATATATATATATATATATATATATATATATATATATATATATATATATATATATATATATATATATATATATATATATATATATATATATATATATATATATATATGTATATATATATTTATATATATAAATATATATATACATATATATATAACTGAAAACTCACACCCCAGAAGTGACTCAAACCCATACTGCCAGGAGCAACGCAACTGGTATGTACAGGACACCTTAATCCACTCGACCATCACGACCGGAAAATAAGGAGGTGATAGCGGAAGCTATTTGAACCACCCCCCCCCCAGCCGGCACTCGGATGGTAATCTTGGGCATAGTATTTTATCAAATCACCTCATTCTTTGGGGCACACGTGAGGAACACAAATGCGAACAAGCCTGAAGGGTCCCCAGGACTATATGCAACTGAAAACTCACACCCTAGAAGTGACTCGAACCCACACTGCCAGAAACAACACAACTGGTGTGTACAGGACACCTTAATCCACTCGACCATCACGACTGGACAATAAGGAGGTGATAGCCGAAGCTATTTGGACCACCCCCGTTGGTTTGAACCACCTACCCTGGCTGGGGGGGGTTCAAATTGCTTCGGCTATCACCTCCTTATTGTCCGGTCGTGATGGTCGAGTGGATTAAGGTGTCCTGTATATACCAGTTGCGTTGCTCCTGGCAGTATGGGTTCTAGTCTGTGGGAGTATGTCTCCCAAGGTTCTCCCAGCTGACAGCTGACTTGAATGGCTCATTGCAGGGCACAGTTGGGTATCTCCAGAATGCCCACTTAACCAGGAACACTTTTATAATACAGAGGCCGTCGTATGTCCAGGCAGGTAGTAGATACAGGGAGTTAAGCATACTTGCCACCAAGGGTCAGTGGGTACATTGAGCGTGGGACCAAGGGGAGATGCCAGCAGCGTCTGACCTCTGGGGTCAACCGGCGCAATAGAAAATAACAGCTATGACGTGTTCGTGACGTGTTCATGACGTCACCTCTCCTACTGCTCATCGAACGAGCTAATATGATTGGTTCCCGCTCATTTGCTGCATTGCTATTGGTCAAATTCTAACTCCTTTTGTGTTGTGTGCCACGAGATGCCCAGCACCCCTTGCAAAACCATTCTTGTGAGGGATCTCTTGCAAAGAGGATGTGTAGCTGTTCTGTCTATCGGCCAATAGACTGAACAACTGTCCATTCCTCACCGTCTTACTTACCTTATCTGTAAGTACAAGATCTTGTCATTGTTTTATTGTGTCTGTGTTGATCTGAGGGATCAACCACAGTCCTCACCTTCTCATACCTGTCACAGGTTATGGGTTAATCGACGGTGAATGCATGGTTATCTGTGTGGTATCACGGCATTTCACGCATCTGTGAATGTGAGTTTCACATACACCACACATTTAGTATTGTGTGATTATTATTGTGCATGTTATTGCCTGTCCCATTGACAGTGTATTTGTGATTTATTGCATATCATCATTACCGAGTATCCGGTTGGATCTCTTGTGATCCCTTTGCATACCGGCAGTTAGGTTGCCGTGTTAGTGATTGGCTGTCAACTGTGTTAAGTTAGGTGGTTCTCCACGAGTGGATACGAGTCGATTAGCCAGACGTCAAGAGTCTCGCTAATACAACCATAGCCTTGCTGACGCCAATCTAAAGTAAATCAAGCACCCTGTGTATTAGTGGTTAAGTTAGTAAATAAACTACTGTTAAACTTTATGCGGTGTTTCCGTTGAACCACTTCTGAATACTGCCAATATTACTCAAGCCTTCAGCTCTAAGTGTCTTCAACATCGAGTTGCCTATAAGTCACTAAACTATAAATGTGATGAGGTCCCTAGGAGTCCCTTAAAGTGTTAAATCATTGAGGAGATTCCAACGATCAACGTGGAGTGGGACCAGGGGAGGCTAGTCTGAGAAGAGACCCTCAAGGACTCTAACTCGACCTTGCTCCCAGGCCCTGTACGGTTGCTCTCGTATTTTCTATTCTGCTAATTCCGACAGCTTCGCGAAGCGTCTGCCACATGTACATTGGCGACCTACGCATTGCAGTCATGAAGCAAAAAAGAAAACCCCCACATCTGGCGCCCAACGTGGGGCTTAGTTGGAACCTATGAGCTAGGTTGTACAGTAAAATTTCGCACTTAAATTTTCCCTGAAAATTCAAAAGTGACGAGCAGTATTCAGAGGATGTTTAACACCCTGTTAGGTACACACACCACCAGTTTGTCTGAGTGTGTAGAGTACAAACAGCGCTACCTGCATCTTCACCTGGCCTTAACCGCTCGTAGACCTGACGACTACGACACTCTTACTGAGCAAGAGTGTAAGGAACGAGTAGAACAGCACATGAGGGTCGTGGAAGAGGTGATGCTACAAGCACACATGCAGGGTAGTACTGAGGTGGCGTGCACGAGTCTCATCACACTGGATGAAGCTATCGGTGGTGAGACCCCAGTGAGAGATAACACAGTAGGAGAGACCCCTGTGGGTGATGTCACCGAGAATGATGTCACTAGAATCACGCGTGCTGCGAAAGAAAATGGAGTCACGCGGGAATCTAGCACTTTAAATACTTCGTTGGTGGGATTCTATGGGGAAGAATCTCGGCCCAAAAGGTCCTTGTGGACAACACCAGCTCAAAGAGTAGGTATTACAGGCTCGCAATTATTCACCTTAGAGGAATACTGTAACCAAGTTAGGGAGTTGGGATTCGAAGGGAATAAAGTAGCAGAGCAAGCTATGAAACTCTGGACTGATCAGCAGGACAGAGAAAGCAAACTGTGGACTGATCAGCAGGAGAGAGAAAACAAACGCTGGACTGATCAGCAGAACCGAGAAAGTACTGAATGCATAGCTCGCATGCAGTTGCAAGCAAGGCAGGATGACCAAACAAGTGGTCGTTCAACAGAGACTAACGTTGAACAAGGTAAGACTGTCAAACTACCTAAACTAGCTAACTTTGATGAGAGGGACGACTCGATGGATGCATACATCAAGCGTTTCGAAGGTCACGCCGCTGATTGCGGGTGGGAAAGATCAAAGTGGGCACTCGCACTTAGTGCATTGTTAAAGGGTAGGGAACTAACTATCTACCACAGTCTGGGTCCGCACCAGCGCGGAGACTACGAGGCATTGACAACAGTGCTGCTGAACGGTTTTGGCATCACTGCAGACTGGATGCTAGAGAATTTCCATAGGGCTCAATTGCAAAAAGGGGAGACATATTTGTTAATGTTACAACGGTTAGAATCAAGTCTAAACCGTTACTGTGAACTCATGGAGACTGCTCCTGGGAGCATGGAGTTCTATCAACTGATGATTCGTGAACAGTTCTTAGAAGCATGCGAATCGTCTCTGCGTGTCAAGCTCAAAGAGCAAGAAATTGTGTCAAATCTGTCTATGGCCAAGCAAGCTGATCTGTGGGCTGGGGCCAGGAGACAGGTG
>WNGS01122257.1:0-10330 GCA_020271785.1 Procambarus virginalis
AAGGTTACCACTTCCTATTGCACAAGGAGGCACCAGAGGCACTTCAGTACTAGTAAGAAATCATATCAATGCCACGCCAATCACAGACCTGCCTGACTGTGGTGAGGACGTCGAGATTATGGGAGTTACTCTCACTATTAGGAACTCAATGTTGTCCATCTTCAGTGTATACAGGAGCCATAGAGAACACGACATGCATCTCTCTGCAATCCTTAAAATAGCAGTCACCACACCTACTATCATCTCTGGCGACTTCAACGCTCTTAGTGAATTACTACTTGATTCACCAAGAACCGACGCCAACGGAAGACATATTGAACACCTTTTGGATGACGTGTCTGAAGTCCGTCTGCTTAACTCGACGGAAACAACCCATATTAGTGGGGGAAGCTGGACCTTACGTTTGTCTCCACCAGTATTTTTGAGTTGTGTCATTGATCAGTTGACCATGTACTGACCAGTGACCACTTTGCTACAAGAACAGTTAATAATATAGCACTACCTCCCAGACCTCCAGCTCCCGAGCCCGGATGGGACTTTATCAGAGCAGATTGGATGAAATTTCAGGAATTTCTTGAAATTTCGCACTAAAACTGCATTCTTGCCTGGCAAGAATGCAGATATGCAAAAAGATTTAGTAAATGCAATACATAGAGCAGCAAATCATTACCCCCTACACTAATACAAATAATGGGTTTGCTCCCATTTCCCGTCATAATATCTTTCATGTTTCCAACAATATCTCCAATACCAGCTCCAGGATAGCAAACCCTTAATCTGTTCCCTTTATCTCTGGCACAAAACGTTCTGTCCAAATACCTCACCTGGGAATCTCCCACAACCAAATTCGCTTCGATCCTCCCTTTTCTCTTGGGGCACTTTGAGGACCCGCGCTTCAATGTTCCTCGCCGCTATTCCCTTACCTCCATGCTGAACCATAGGTTCACCACAGCACTCGTCCTCCAACACATCAAATGAGTTTGTAATCCACCTCCTCGTCTAATATATCTATCTGTGTGAAATAGTTTAAATCCATTTATTTGATATTCAGCTAATAGTTCTCTATTATCAACATTCATCCACGTTTCGGTGAGTGCAATAATATCTATTTTTTCTGTGCAGACAAGAGCATTTAATTCTTTATTTTATTTCTTAGACTTCTACTTTTTGTGTAATATACCATAAGTGAATTGTTATTTTGAGGCCCTTCTCTTTCCCTGATCATTTTGCCAATTCCTTTCTCCCGCAAACACATACTTTTATTACATCCTTTTTCCAAATCAATTCCCATACCTCTATCTACTAACAGTTTAAACCCAAACAAACACCTCTAACCACTTCTTCCAACGAGTTTGCAACAGCAACAACCCCAGCTCTCGATAGATGCACCCCATCCCGAGCATACATTTCATTTCTTCCATAGAAGTGTTCCCAGTTGTCTATATAAGATTGCATTAGATTTGCAATATCTTTCCAGCCTGCAATTGACACCAAGTGCCCTCGACATCCATTCATTTCCCACTCTCTTTCTTGGAAGAATGCCACATATGATCGGGATTCCTCCCTTGCTCCTAACTAATTCTATTGCTGTCTTGAATTTCTGTATTAGTTCCTCACTTCTAACTCTCCCAACATCATTACCCCCTGCACTAATACAAATAATGGGTTTGTTCCCAATTCCCGTCATAATATCTTTCATGTTTCCAACAATATCTCCAATACCAGCTCCAGGATAGCAAACCCTTAATCTGTTCCCTTTATCTCTGGCACAAAACGTTCTGTCCAAATACCTCACCTGGGAATCTCCCACAACCAAAATTCGCTTCGATCCTCCCTTTTCTCTTGGGGCACTTTGAGGGACCCGCGCTTCAATGTTCCTCGCCGCTATGCCCTTACCTCCATGCTGAACCATAGGTTCACCACAGCACTCGTCCTCCAACACATCAAATGCGTTTGTAATCTTTATGGTAATAGGTGTCTATTTTGCCAAGGTCTTCTTAAGACCCCTGTCTTTTACAATATGCCAAGACGGGGTCTCCCTAATGCCGGTCTCCTCCTTTGCTTCATCCTGTCGTTTCTTAAGCTGCCTTACCTCCTCCCGCAGCGAATCCAAAACAATGGGTATAAATTGGATAAGTTAAGATTAAGGAAAGACTTGGGTAAATACTGGTTCAGTAACAGGTTTGTTGATTTGTGGAACCAATTGCCGCGTAACATTGTGGAGGTGGGGTCCCTCGATTGTTTTAAGCATGGGTTGGACATGTATATGAGTGGGATTGGGTGGTTATAAATAGGAGCTGCCTCGTATGGGCCAATAGGCCTTCTGCAGTTGCCTTTGTTCTTATGTTCTTATGTTCTTAAATCACATCATCTCCAAGAGGAAAACAATTACCCAACAACATAAGGACCATTGGTATTACTGTGATAGAATCAAAGAACTATGTAACAGACTAAATTGTGCACGAAAGAATTTCAGAAGAGATAGAACCGAAGCTAATCTGGAACTTCTTATAGTTGTCCGAGATCATGTGCATGAAAAACAGCCAAAATCAGAGAAGAAAAATGGCTCGAGTGGTGTGCCAAGGTAAATCAACATACATCCTTGGGTGACATCTGGAGGCAGATCAACAGGGCGAAAAGAATATTGCCTCCTGCTCTGCCGCATCATGTTCATCCAGAGCAAGAAGCAGAAAGGTTAACAAATCTATTTGCTTCAAGAGCCAGTTCCACTCAACTTCCTCAAGCAACTCTGACTCACCAACAAAGACTTCAAGCAGTAAGATGAAACAAAATTAGATGATGCTTTAGCCTTACCTGACGAACTACATCAAACATTCAGTCTGAAAGAACTCAGAAGAGCTACAAAGAAAACTAAAATTACAGCTCCAGGCGAGGACAAAATTATTTGCAACATGCTGACCAAGCTAGGAGAAACAGGTGAAAAAGCCTTCTTGAATCTCATCAACAAAGTTTGGGTGACAAGAACCCGACCACTCTCTTGGAACAGTGCAATTATAGTTCCAATTCCCATACCCAAAGACCCAGGAAATCCAAGACCCATCTCATTAACAAGCTGTCTGGCCAAACTGCGGAAAGAATGGCTCTTAATCGAATTGAATGGAAAGTCAATCCACTGCACCAAAATATGTTTGCTTACAAAAAAGGTGTTGGAACCATGGAATGCCTTGCCTCCATCCTGGATCAAATCAATGACAAACAAGGAATCCATATTTTTCTTAACCTAGAAAAAGCCTTCGAGCAAGCCAATGCTCCAGCTACACTGCTGCCTGGTGGATAAGGAAATCAAAGGACACGCTATAGCCTTTGCTAAAGGATGTTCGCTTAGCCGAGAAGCCGAAATCAAATTCTTAAGAAAAATGTCCTTCTCAAAGAGGCTGGAAAATTGGACTCCGCGGGGAAGAATACTAAGCTCTTTTCTCTTCAACTGTCTTATGGAATAATTCATGAAGCTCAATTTACCAAAAGCCAAATTGCTTAACTATGCAGACGACTTTGTGGTCATCATCAATGACAAAGGCGCCAGGAACCATGCACAAAAATGCCTAGATATAATCAGCAGGGAAGCGGAACGCATAGCAGTGAAAATAAACAGCAATAAAACCAAAGCTATGGCCGTTAAAATGAGAACTCAAGACATCAGACTCGCAATACAAGGACATGAAATTGAGTGGGTTACCTTTTTCAATACCTTTGAGTCATAATAGACTGCCAGTTGGAATTCAGAAAATAATTTGAATATCTTCGGCAACGTTGAAAACTAGAAACTTAGCTTTGCGCTCCCTGACAAGTTTTAGAGATGGTGAATCTCAACCAGTACTCAAAATGTACTACATTCAAGCAGTTAGGTCACTCACTGACTATGCTGCTCCTGCTCTTACAACCCTCAGTGATAACCAATGGGAGAAATTCGAAGTATCACAAAATGATGCCCTCAGAACAATGCTGGGAGCACCTATGTGGTCGCGTCGAGAGAATCTAAGAATGGGAACAAACTTAAACAGGATCAAACAAAGAATAGCCACCATAACAGCAAAAGTTGTTGGAACCACCGCCAGACTGTCAATCAAAGATAACATACACAGATCACTTCACAGAAACCTTCAATATAGAACAAGTGCAGGACGGATAATCTGGTCAGGATTCTAGAAAAAGTAAATTTTAACGGATCATTAAAAGCAAAGGAGAAGATAGACCATATCAACACTTTCAGAAGCCTCCTCCATGATAAGAATCGAGTCTAAAGATAATCATTGAAGGATTACCAGTTAAAAAATCATCATGTGACTCGCAGAGACTCACAGCAGTCATAGAACAATAAATGGAAACCATCTCAAGGCCTACAACCACTCACATCTTCACAAACGGATCAGTTGATCAAAAAAGAGATTATGCTGGGGCAGCAGTTTACACTACCAACCATGAAGCTTACTGGAGCATGAATTGTGGGTGCTCAATATTGCAAACAGAATTATATGCCCTGAAAGAGGCCATAAATTATGCAATTGAGAATAATTTAAAAGATGTCATCATTCATACCGACTCTAAATCTTTATCAACTGAAGCCCTGTGCATCAAACTCAACATTAATCCAGCGACAGCAGATGCATTAGATGCAAAATCCACAGTGACTACAATGATTTGAAAAGCAGTTGAAGAATGGGACACAGTAGTGAACACTGTGCATCTATATCCGCCACCAAGATAATGTTATTAAAACAACTCAAAAACCAGTGCGCTAAAACAAAAGCTGAAAAGAAACGGGGGAAAAGGAGGAAACCCCACTGCCATTTAAAACTATGACAAAATATCACAGTAACAAGGTTATCGAGAATAACTGAACTCAATTACGAGGTCACTATAGCTCGTGCTACATGGACATATGTGGTTCTGAGTAGCTAAATCTAAAGCAACATCAACAACATGCATGTAAACAGTTACAGCCGCTCTCCTGTGCCAGGTAAGTCCACTACGGGCTCACCATATCCCGTGCTACTTGGAACTATTTGTTCCAAGTAGCTGAATCTAAAACAACAACAACTTGCATGTAAAAATAATTGGGACTAATTATTATTAGTAAATATTAAGACTACTCAAATAGCTCAGTTGATAGATCTTCGGCCTCATTCGCATGAATAGGGAGGGGGTCCTCTGTTATACTCAAATTCCACGCAAATTCGTTGCCTTGTTCGGGTTGAATGTAGACACAGTAGACACTTCTTAGATTTATTGACTAAGGCAACAAGGTTTATATCTGGATAGCCAAGGTCCACCTACTCTGAGTGTATCGAGAGAACTGCTTGCTGCAAGCATGGCTGATGCTCCTCTGTCTGACATGACGTCAGAGGCCTACTCGCCTGTGATTGGTTATCTTCCAACTGGCGTGGAATTTGAGTATAACACCTCGGTTCGAGTCTCGTAGAGCCCAGGTGAATGGAATGCATGTAAAATTAGCATACCTGCGTACCTCCGTGTCAAAGTGTATATTCCTGAAGATGTCGCATTATTGACAAAATGTTGAATAAATAAAAATGGAAAAATTAAGTTATTTAGTGTTTCTTCACCCACTAGACGGTGGGAGGTATTTATGTAGAGAGCCAAAAAATATCCATAAGAAAATTAGCAATAGTCAAAATGTTATTGTGTATAATAACGTGTATTATGATACAACCCCCCCCCTCCCCCCCGTGTGCCTCCAGCCAGAGGAGGAGCAGGTCAGGATGAACTCGTCCTGCTTTTTAACAGGCCTGGTCGACGACCGGGCCGCGGGGACACTAAGCCCCGGAAGCACCTCAAGGTAGGCCTAGGCCTAAGGGTTAGTCGTTAGTGCACCAAATAGGTCAACTGCAGTAGTACCCAGTCAACGCCCCTCCTACCAACTGTGGGAGGCCGTGGATATGTGGACTGGCCAGAAATCAAAGTAGTAATTACTTATGTGGCGAGATTCACGGTCACTGAGGGAAGCGGTGTAAGGAGGTGGGTCACCAGCTACTACCTGGCCGCCCCAGGCACCTCTCGTGTGTAAAGAATAATCCTTGTGCCCTCCTTGGCCGAGCGGACAGCATGCTGGACTTGTGATCCTGTGGTCCCAGGTTCGATCCCAGGCGCCGGCGAGAAACAATGGGCAGAGCTTCTTTCACCCTATGCCCCTATTACCTAGCAGTAAAATAGGTACCTGGGTGTTAGTCAGCTGTCACGGGCTGCTTCCTGGGGGTGGAGGCCTGGTCGAGGACCGGGCCGCAGGGACACTAAAAAAAAGCCCCGAAATCACCTCAAGAGAACCTCCCTACCCAAGGTCACGATTTGTGTGCGCGACTGCTGTGTTTACACGAGAGACCGCCGGGACACCCTTATACTGTATAGTTGCCCCTACACTATGTGAGAGAACCAACCATAGTGCCTTGCAGGTGTCTATACGTGTACTCACCTAGTTGAACTCACCTAGTTGTGCTTGCGGGGATTGAGCTCTGGCTCTTTGGTCCCGCCTCTCAACCGTCAATCAACAGGTGTACAGGTTCCTGAGCCTATTGGGCTCTATCATATCTACACTTGAAACTGTGTATGGAGTCAGCCTCCACCACATTACTTCCTAATGCATTCCATTTGTCAACCACTCTGACACTAAAAAAGTTCTTTCTAATATCTCTGTGGCTCATTTGGGTACTCAGTTTCCACCTGTGTCCCCTTGTGCGTGTGCTGTGTGTGTAAGGTAGAGTGCAGTGATGAAGACATACCACCCAAGAACACACATGAAATGCGGCGCAGCAAACAGATAGATCGTGTAACGAGAAGTCAGTTGAGACAATAAGTGTGGTTAGTGTGCCTCAAGTACAATAGGATGTATTTCCTGTACTAGGCGTCATATTAATCTAACATTGAATTCCTAACATTTAGTACTTTAAGAAGCAATTCTTGTACTAACCATTATTTTATTAATAGGTAGAGTAATAACATTAATCCTATCATACTGCGTGGTATGCATGTCAAAAGTTTCCTAGAAATCTGGCGTGTTACGCCAGTCAGTTCGACTGGAGAATAAAAATCTACATTTAAGAAGATTGTGCTAAATTCTCCTTTATTTCAGCATTCTTTAACAAGAATTATTAGCTGATAATATATTCACCATTGATCAAGCGATATAGCGTTATTTGCTGAGATCATTTTATACAGTTACAAACTGTTATCAGAGAGATTCATGGAGGAAAGAATTTCCCCTGTAACCTTTTCGTCTATGTGAACTTCATTTCATATTAATTGTCACATAGCGAGAGTTTAATTAATATTAGCTTTCTTATGATAAACCTTGTCCTTATTATCTCGCATAGTTGGGCAAATTATAGGAGTTATTTCCTCTGTTCCCACACGGCGTGCTATTACGCATGCGCGAGCGAGATGGGGAAGAAAAAAAAGCAGCCATTGTTCTTGGCAACAGATAGAGTGTCTGGAAGCTCGCTATATTTACCGGGTCATAATAACGTCATCCTTGCCACTGCACACGTCAGAGTTTCAGAGCAGCTTCATCTTTTCTCAGACACTCGTATCGGTAAGCGTTAAGTTCCTATTTACTGTTATTGTTTGTGATCACAATTAAATATCAAGTAGGACGTTTGTCGTCATGCTACATTACAACTAAAAATTAACAAGTAAGTTTATTTCAGGCCACTTTCACATTTCATTCAGAAATATGTGTGGTAGAATATCCTTTTAGATAGTATTTACATGCTACCCGTATTTCAGCCCGTATCTCATTGGCAAGAAAGGAGATAAGCCTCTGCTTCGGTCACGTGTTCTTAGATATCCTGATGTAACAAGTTTCAGTGATGATTGCCAGACGCAGGTTACTATTTCATCATACAGCTAAGCTGTTATTTCGTTCTTGTTGTGTTGTAAAATTTTAATTATCATTTATTTGATGATCTTCAATATAAGATCTAATATTCCATATATATTCTTTAACGTGATTTATTATTGATATGCATTAGTATCTCATTAGTTTATTATTGATATGCATTAGTATCCTATTAGTTTATTATGAGTACGCATTTATTTATTTATTTATTTATTTATTTATATACAAGAAGGTACATGGGGTTTGTGAGAATACATAGCATAGTATTTACAATCTTCTAAAGCCACTAGTACGCGCAGCATTTCGGGCAGGTCCTTAATCTAACAGATAATTTTAAGTAGGTAAATTCTAGCAGAATTAATAAAATAATAACAAATACATTGCAAGAAAAAAATGAGATGAGAGAAATTAGTAAGTATATTAAAGCACATTGGTATATTAAAGCTCTGATTGATTACATTGACAACTTGATTGGTAATTTAAACAAGAATAATAGACACCATACAGCAGATTGATAGCACATATAAGAAGACAGCAATGATCACAATGGTAAAGATGTTCAGATTGGGTACATAAAGATTGGGAGATTGGGTAGCAATAGATACAGTGCAATTTTAAAGCAAAAGGTACAAATCTATGAAGATGAAATTACTTACTTTTTAGTACTTAATTTTTTAATAGTTTTTGAATAGCGCAAAAAGTTGGACAGCTTTTCAATTCAAGAGGGAGTGAGTTCCATAGACTGGGTCCCTTTATTTGCATAGAGTGTTTACACAGATTAAGTTTAACTCGGGGGATATCAAAGAGATATTTATTTCTGGTGTGGTGATAATGGGTCCTATTACATCTGTCCAGGGAGAGTTTCAGAGCAGGATTTGCATTTAAGAACAGAGTTTTGTAAATGTAGTTGACACAAAAGAATTTGTGGAGTGAGATTATGTTTAGCATGTTTAGGGAGTTAAACAAGGGGGCTGAGTGTTGTCTGAAAGCAGAATTTGTTGTTATTCTGATAGCAGATTTTTGCTGGGTGATGATGGACTTGAGGTGGTTTGCAGTGGTTGAACCCCATACACAGATACCATAATTAAGATAGGGATAGATTAATGCATAATATAGAGAGATAAGAGCAGAGTTAGGTACATAATATCTGATTTTGGAGAGTATACCAACTGTTTTAGAGACTTACTTAGTTATGTGTTGTATGTGGGTGCTGAAGTTGAGTCTCTTGGCTAGGAATAGGCCGAGAAACTTTTCATCATTTTTATTGCTAATGTTTACATTATCTATCTGAAGCTGAATTGCATTTGTAGATTTGTTTCCAAATAAGATGTAGTAGGTCTTTTCTATGTTAGGTGTTAGTTTGTTGGTTGACATCCATAAGTGAACTTTTTTTAGTTCATTATTAACATTATTTAGTGTATGTGGGTTGGGGTTAGAGTAGATGAGGGTAGTATCATCAGCAAACAAAATAGGTTTCAGAATGTTAGAGACATTAGGCAGATCATTGATGTATATTAGAAATAGGAGAGGTCCCAAGATGCTGCCCTGTGGCACTCCAACGGTTATTGGTAGAGTGGGAGAGGTTATATTATTGATGGCTACACATTGGTGTCTATCACTAAGATAGGATTGGATATAGTCCAGTACATGGCCTCGGATTCCATAATGATGGAGTTTACGTAAGAGGTAATTGTGATTAACAGTATCAAAGGCCTTTCTCAGGTCAATGAAGAGTCCAATCGGAAACTCATTTTTGTCAAGGGCTGAGTAAATTATATCAAGGAGACTAATAATTGCATCGTTGGTACTCTTTTGGGAGCGGAAGCCAAACTGACAGGGGTTAAGAATGTCGAATTTTACGAGATAGGAGTAAAGCTGTTTGTAGATAATTTTTCAAATATTTTTGATAGTATGGGTAGGTTTGATATTGGTCTATAATTGTTTGTCTGCCGGATTACCTCCTTTATGAACTGGCGTTACTCTTGCTTTTTTAGGGAAGGTATAACACTCAAGGGATTTGTTGAACAGCAGAGCTATAGGTGGCGCAAGGGCATGGGAGGCGCTCTTGTATACAATGGATGGGATTTCATTGATGTTCCTAGCTTTGGTTTTTAGCGAGTCTATGATGGACACAACATCTGTCGGGCTGACTGGTGTAAGGAGAAGAGAGTTTGGATAGCTGCCTGAGAGAGATGTGTTGATATGTGTCTGAGTCTGTGGATTTTACTGGCAAGGTTAGCACCAACCGATGAAAAGAAGCTAATAAATTCATTCGCCATTTCTAAATCAGATGACGGTGTAAGGCCATCCTTAGAGAGTGTTATCTGGTTGTGGGAGTGTTGCTTAGTTCGTAGATATTAGAGATGGTATTCCATGTGCTTTTCATCATGGTGCCTTTTGCGTCTTTGAATCTAGTCTCATAATTTGAAAGTTTTAGCTTTTCTTATGATACTGGTAAGCACT
>WNGS01122259.1:4254-35181 GCA_020271785.1 Procambarus virginalis
AAATCAAGGGGACCCAGAATGTGGAATGATCTTCCCAATCATGTTAAAGACTGTTCTCTCCCAACCAGTTTAAGATAAAAACTAAGTACTACTTAATTAACTCCATGTAACCTACCTCACCCCCAAAATGTCAACCTATGTCTACTATTTTAAACAATGCTCGTTGTTGTCCAAATTGTATTTTTGCTATTTTTTCTGCCATGTTTCCCTCCTTTTTTTCTCAACACAATTTATACTTTAATCTCAATTAGTATTAAGTTTTAGTCATAGTGTTTTTCCTGCCTGAGATGCTTTGCATAATAGTGGCATTAAGCATTGTATATACTAGCTCTATCTATAAATCCATCAACGTTTTGTATCTCACCTTGTATGTATGTACTTTACCTGAATAAATATTTGTATTTGTTGTTGTTGTAGATATATAGATATGATAGATATTGGCTGCAAGGCTAAATCAGGCTAGATTATGTATAAATTATTCCAATGTAAAATCAAGAATTTTATTATGTATTTTGCTATTTAAATATCTGGTTCGAAAGACCATAAATGTCGGAAATTTTTGGGATTGATTTATAAGGAGAACTACTAGGGACTTGTACTGTACTATATTAAATATTGCTTTATTCAAAATTAATTCAGCTAAAGTCCTTAGCTAGCATCGTAAATCCTAGCTCCTCTTTCTTAATGACAAATTGTGGGCTGTAAGGGGCAGGTGAGGTCCCTAAGGTTGAATGAAGAAGTTGATTGAAGATCCACAATCCACCTGCAGACAATTCGACACATCAGCTTGTATTGTTAATACAAGGATAAGATTTAATAAACTCAGTTCTATAACTGAACACTGGTTCTGTTTAAATCAAGGATCTAAACATGTACACAGTCCAATTCAGCACCATAACTACAACAACCAATATTCACATACTAATAAATACAACAATTTGTACTATAGAGGTAAGATATGTATGAATATACAATCAATTGACCTTAAATGTGGTCCAAGTACTGTTAACTAAGTACAAAAGATTATATTCAATATGATAAACTTACGTGATAAGTTAAAGATAACTAAGTAAGCAATTGTTAACTTAATGTATATGATCAATTATGTACAGATATATTTAATTTATATAGAAGAGTTTTAGTTGAGCTTGAATTACAATGACTGAGGTTATGTACCTCATGAGTGTCAAGATACAATGACTGAGGTTATGTACCTCATGAGTGTCAAGATACAATGACTGAGGTTATGTACCTCATGAATGTCAAGATACAATGACTGAGGTTATGTACCTCATGAGTGTCAAGATACAATGACTGAGGTTATGTACCTCATGAGTGTCAAGATACAATGACTGAGGTTATGTACCTCATGAATGTCAAGATACAATGACTGAGGTTATGTACCTCATGAGTGTCAAGATACAATGACTGAGGTTATGTACCTCATGAGTGTCAAGATACAATGACTGATGTTGTGTAGCTCATGAGTGTCAAGATACAATGACTGAGGTTATGTAGCTCATGAGTGTCAAGATACAATGACTGATGTTGTGTAGCTCATGAGTGTCAAGATACAATGACTGAGGCTATGTACCTCATGAGTGTCAATATACAATGACTGAGGTTATGTAGCTCATGAGTGTCAAGATACAATGACTGATGTTGTGTACCTCATGAGTGTCAAGATACAATGACTGAGGTTATGTACCTCATGAGTGTCAAGATACAATGACTGAGGTTATGTACCTCATGAATGTCAAGATACAATGACTGAGGTTATGTACCTCATGAGTGTCAAGATACAATGACTGAGGTTATGTACCTCATGAGTGTCAAGATACAATGACTGATGTTGTGTAGCTCATGAGTGTCAAGATACAATGACTGAGGTTATGTAGCTCATGAGTGTCAAGATACAATGACTGATGTTGTGTAGCTCATGAGTGTCAAGATACAATGACTGAGGCTATGTACCTCATGAGTGTCAATATACAATGACTGAGGTTATGTAGCTCATGAGTGTCAAGATACAATGACTGATGTTGTGTACCTCATGAGTGTCAAGATACAATGACTGAGGTTATGTACCTCATGAGTGTCAAAATACAATGACTGAGGTTATGTACCTCATGAGTGTCAAGATACAATGACTGAGGTTATGTACCTCATGAGTGTCAAGATACAATGACTGAGGTTATGTACCTCATGAGTGTCAAGATACAATGACTGATGTTGTGTACCTCATGAGTGTCAAGATACAATGACTGAGGTTATGTACCTCATGAGTGTCAAGATACAATGACTGAGGTTATGTACCTCATGAGTGTCAAGATACAATGACTGAGGTTATGTAGCTCATGAGTGTCAAGATACAATGACTGATGTTGTGTACCTCATGAGTGTCAAGATACAATGACTGAAGTTATGTACCTCATGAGTGCCAAGATACAATGACTGAGGTTATGTACCTCATGAGTGTCAAGATAAAATGACTGAGGTTATGTACCTCATGAGTGTCAAGATACAATGACTGAGGTTATGTAGCTCATGAGTGTCAAGATACAATGACTGAGGTTATGTACCTCATGAGTGTCAAGATACAATGACTGAGGTTATGTAGCTCATGAGTGTCAAGATACGATGACTGAGGTTATGTAGCTCATGAGTGTCAAGATACAATGACTGATGTTGTGTACCTCATGAGTGTCAAGATACAATGACTGAGGTTATGTACCTCATGAGTGTCAAGATACAATGACTGAGGTTATGTACCTCATGAGTGTCAAGATACAATGACTGAGGTTATGTAGCTCATGAGTGTCAAGATACAATGACTGAGGTTATGTAGCTCATGAGTGTCAAGATACAATGACTGATGTTGTGTACCTCATGAGTGTCAAGATACAATGACAGGTTATGTACCTCATGAGTGTCAAGATTCAATGACTGAGGTTATGTACCTCATGAGTGTCAAGATACAATGACTGAGGTTATGTAGCTCATGAGTGTCAAGATACAATGACTGAGGTTATGTAGCTCATGAGTGTCAAGATACAATGACTGAGGTTATGTACCTCATGAGTGTCAAGATACAATGACTGAGGTTATGTACCTCATGAGTGTCAAGATACAATGACTGAGGTTATGTAGCTCATGAGTGTCAAGATACAATGACTGAGGTTATGTACCTCATGAGTGTCAAGATACAATGACTGAGGTTATGTACCTCATGAGTGTCAAGATACAATGACTGAGGTTATGTACCTCATGAGTGTCAAGATACAATGACTGAGGTTATGTACCTCATGAGTGTCAAGATACAATGACTGAGGTTATGTACCTCATGAGTGTCAAGATACAATGACTGAGGTTATGTACCTCATGAGTGTCAAGATACAATGACTGAGGTTATGTAGCTCATGAGTGTCAAGATACAATGACTGAGGTTATGTAGCTCATGAGTGTCAAGATACAATGACTGAGGTTATGTACCTCATGAGTGTCAAGATACAATGACTGAGGTTATGTACCTCATGAGTGTCAAGATACAATGACTGAGGTTATGTACCTCATGAGTGTCAAGATACAATGACAGGTTATGTACCTCATGAGTGTCAAGATACAATGACTGAGGTTATGTACCTCATGAGTGTCAAGATACAATGACTGAGGTTATGTACCTCATGAGTGTCAAGATACAATGACTGAGGTTATGTACCTCATGAGTGTCAAGATACAATGACTGATGTTATGTAGCTCATGAGTGTCAAGATACAATGACTGATGTTGTGTAGGTCATGAGTGTCAAGATACAATGACTGAGGGTATGTACCTCATGAGTGTCAAGATACAATGACTGATGTTATGTAGCTCATGAGTGTCAAGATACAATGACTGATGTTATGTAGCTCATGAGTGTCAAGATACAATGACTGATGTTGTGTACCTCATGAGTGTCAAGATACAATGACTGATGTTGTGTAGCTCATGAGTGTCAAGATACAATGACTGAGGTTATGTACCTCATGAGTGTCAAGATACAATGACTGATGTTGTGTACCACATGAGTGTCAAGATACAATGACTGAGGTTATGAACCTCATGAGTGTCAAGATACAATGACTGAGGTTATGTAGCTCATGAGTGTCAAGATACAATGACTGAGGTTATGTACCTCATGAGTGTCAAGATACAATGACAGGTTATGTACCTCATGAGTGTCAAGATACAATGACTGAGGTTATGTACCTCATGAGTGTCAAGATACAATGACTGATGTTATGTACCTCATGAGTGTCAAGATACAATGACTGAGGTTATGTACCTCATAAGTGTCAAGATACAATGACTGAGGTTATGTAGCTCATGAGTGTCAAGATACAATGACTGAGGTTATGTACCTCATGAGTGTCAAGATACAATGACTGAGGTTATGTACCTCATGAGTGTCAAGATACAATGACTGAGGTTATGTACCTCATGAGTGTCAAGATACAATGACTGAGGTTATGTACCTCATGAGTGTCAAGATACAATGACTGAGGTTATGTACCTCATGAGTGTCAAGATACAATGACTGAGGTTATGTACCTCATGAGTGTCAAGATACAATGACTGAGGTTATGTACCTTATGAGTGTCAAGATACAATGACTGAGGTTATGTACCTCATGAGTGTCAACATACAATGACTGATGTTATGTAGCTCATGAGTGTCAAGATACAATGACTGATGTTGTGTAGCTCTTTAGTGTCAAAATACAATGACTGAGGTTATGTACCTCATGAGGGTCAAGATACAATGACTGAGGTTATGTACCTCATGAGTGTCAAGATACAATGACTGAGGTTATGTAGCTCATGAGTGTCAAGATACAATGACTGATGTTGTGTACCTCATGAGTGTCAAGATACAATGACTGAGGTTATGTACCTCATGAGTGTCAAGATACAGTGACTGATGTTGTGTAGCTCATGAGTGTCAAGATACAATGACTGAGGTTATGTACCTCATGAGTGTCAAGATACAATGACTGATGTTGTGTACCTCATGAGTGTCAAGATACAGTGACTGAGGTTATGTACCTCATGAGTGTCAAGATACAATGGCTGATGTTATGTAGCTCATGAGTGTCAAGATACAATGACTGATGTTGTGTACCTCATGAGTGTCAAGATACAATGACTGAGGTTATGTACCTCATGAGTGTCAAGATACAATGACTGATGTTATGTAGCTCATGAGTGTCAAGATACAATGACTGATGTTGTGTACCTCATGAGTGTCAAGATACAATGACTGAGGTTATGTAGCTCATGAGTGTCAAGATACAATGACTGAGGTTATGTAGCTCATGAGTGTCAAGATACAATGACTGAGGTTATGTACCTCATGAGTGTCAAGATACAATGACTGATGTTGTGTAGCTCATGAGTGTCAAGATACAATGACTGATGTTATGTAGCTCATGAGTATCAAGATACAATGACTGAGGTTATGTACCTCATGAGTGTCAAGATACAATGACTGAGGTTATGTAGCTCATGAGTGTCAAGATACAATAACTGATGTTGTGTAGCTCATGGGTGTCAAGATACAATGACTGAGGTTATGTACCTCATGAGTGTCAAGATACAATGACTGAGGTTATGTACCTCATGAGTGTCAAGATACAATGACTGATGTTGTGTAGCTCATGAGTGTCAAGATACAATGACTGAGGTTATGTACCTCATGAGTGTCAAGATACAATGACTGAGGTTATGTACCTCATGAGTGTCTTAGATAAATTGAGAAAGCTCAGTTGTTGAAAGATTGATAAAAACTTACTGACATATGGGGCATCGCTCTGCCCTATAACGACAGACTTATTGGATATATCAAGTGCATACATGCATGCAATTGGCCAATCAACACAAGGCAATAACAATAAATATACTTATGTCTGAGTGCCGGGTGACGTCTGACAAGTTGCCAGACTAGATTTCTGTAGAGCTTAGGCACTATATTTTATGTCACAGCTTTGCTGTTTAATATTCTGGTAGCGTTGCTAATTGATTATGTCTTTAATTACATTTGCAGTAAGATAAGATAGGTATGGTGGTATCATTCTCCCATGCTCCCTGAGCGAGGTAGCTTTCAATCAACATTGATTATTTTTACTGTCTAGACACAAGATTGAGATAAAATGAGATTATAATATAATTAGATATAAGATTTAAATATTATAAGTAGTACTTAATAGTGCTATTGATTCTTATTAAGGATTTGATTTAATCCTTAACGAAAATCAATTGATGTTCCAATAGTTTTTTAATTAAGATATTATTCTTGAAACTTCTAAATCCTTGATAAATCATACATAATGTGACATAGGCGCCAAGGGCCCTTTGGTATATGTGATCATAGGTCGCATTGTCCTGTAGAATCCATATGTAGGATATAATGAATCTGTAGTGATTCTGATATAATTCTGATATGATTTAGATATGTTATAGAAATATTACATTTCTTAGATAATAATATAGATATAGTGGGTAAATTTCCCATAAAGGGTTAGAACTTCAAGTGCATCCACAAGGGATAGAACTTAAAGTGCATCCACAAGGGATAGAACTTAAAGTGCATCCACAAGGGATAGAACTTAAAGTGCATCCACAAGGGATAGAACTTCAAGTGCATCCACAAGGGATAGAACTTAAAGTGCATCCACAAGGGTTAGAACTTCAAGTGCATCCACAAGGGATAGAACTTAAAGTGCATCCACAAGAGATAGAACTTAAAGTGCATCCACAAGGGTTCGAAAATAAAACAATATAAATAAACACTGAACAAGTAAATGATCACAAGAGTTCCTCCTAATAAATAACGGGTTGTCAGGGTGTTAGTAATCTATAAACACTAGGAACAGCTTAACACATCAAAGCAATAGGAATACCCACAAATTTCTTATATTCATTATAATTACTAATATCTTGTGACAGTATTTATACAAATATAATCATAACCTCAGAGGAATACATATATATTGAGATATTTTGTGTTCGAGCTTCTTGCCACACGTTGCCTGTTAAGCTAAATATAATGTTCTATATTAGTATTTTGTGTTTTTACCTATTATACAAGATATTTTTTATCAATTAATTATAGGTATAATAATAACTATGAAGCATCTCTTAAAGGTGATATTCTTGTCTTGGCCAGATTATAGACTGTGTGCATTATAGAGGGCACGTGATCGCTGCTGACCACGTGGCTCAGAAGGTTCCAGAGGACCGCCGTCATCACGTCCGAGTGATAGATATTGCCGCAGGTACAGTACAATTTGTCTACAACATAAAGATCATTACTTAAATGCTAATATAATTAATTTGAAAAAAAATCAAATTAGGAAAAGTAGGGTATAGGTATTAGGTATGCGTGAGACCCAACGATGTCCCTGTATCCTACACACCATGTCCAGGTAGTGTTCAGTCTCATCCATACATTCCAGTCTAATTTGTATATATAAATGTGTTAGTAACACTACTGACTGGTGGAATCGTTATTCATTACCAATTTATAATATGGAATGGAATGTGGACAAAACATGCTAAGAATAATATTGGAAAATATATAAGTATTTGAATAATATTTATGTAGCAAGTATTATGTTCCACAATACGTCATGTTTGCTAACATTAAACATTATACTTAGCTTACCAGGCAATGTGCGCCAAGAAGCTTTTTATTGTTGATAATAGTAATGATGTTATCTTATGACTGAATGATAGTAAATATTTCAAATAATTTCAGTTGATCAAATAGTTGCTTCGTTCTATTTTATGGTTTATGTTTGATTTATCTATATGTTTCAATATGCATTTATATAGATGTTTATACAAATATAAATACTATTTTATACCAGTAAATTATATTTTTAAATGTCAAATATATGGATGTTTTAAATTTGAAAGATTTTACATTTTCAATCTTGATGACACGAAGGAAATGTTTTAAATTACATGGAGAATGAGAGAACAATGCCTCTTCCATGAGGGTCCTGAGCAGCCAACTGGCCTATGCTGACTGTTATAGGAGGCAGGTGGTTGAGGGCCAATAGTAAAAACCACAGTTCTTAAAATAGTGTAAGTAGGTGGGCCCCGGTCCCCAGGGAAGAATGTTCCCAGCAATGAGTACTTGTTTGGCTAGAATAAACGTCTACTGTCTAAGGTAGTCACCTACTCCACTCTAAACAGGATGAAAAGATACTCCTAGCTTTATCCATATTTATTAAACCCTCTAATAACCCCCGATATACATAAATACAATAAATCACTTTACCACTCTACCTTACGTTAAGCACCTTGGTCCACATAAGCAGGATGCAAAGTTTACAATTACAACTAGGGTAAAGACTACTTTCATGAAGGGCACTTGTATCGTTGGTATCATGGACTTAAGCACACGTGGGTTCACTATCACCCTAGAGTACACTTAGGGATACCAAAACACTGGCTTAGAATACACCTAAATAAACCAACCCGTCCTCACACAAGACAGCACATATATGACTTAATGCTTAAAGTCTATATGTTGAATGTGATTTAGTACATATGTGATATATTCCCAGTTACCTTTTTTACCAAGGCCCAAACTTTTCCTCACGTACCAATTTACGTTTCACAGTACCCGTCCATCAACGTAGATAGCAGAATAGTCGTGATTGGATCAATTATAACGAAAATTGTAGTTTTCAGGACCCACATGGGTTGTGAAATTTACCTACTATTGTCCATGCTCTTAGAATATTACAGATCAGCTACATCCTATTGAAGGCTCGTAGTTTTGTTTTGAGAAATATTAGTTGTTCTTAGTAAATTATAATAAGCACTATAAATTATTACATAGAATACAGTGCTTCATCAATCAATATTATATACCATAGTCTGTGCTTTAAAAATATTTAAAGAATGTTTTGTAGGAACGCTAACAGAAAACGATGTTACGTTGGAATGTTTATGGGGCAAACTACGGCAAACAAGATGGTATGGTGTCTACTATAGCAACTATAGGATGGGTATATTGTCCACTACCACCTGTTAGGTGGGTAAGGGGTCCAATACCACCCACAGGATGGGTATTGGGGGGTCACATCCACCCGCAGGATGGGTATGGGGATCACATCCACCCATAGAATGGGTATGGGGTCCAATAACACCCACTGAATGTGTATGGCGTCCATTACCGCCCACAGGATGAGTATAGGGTCCAGTATCGCCCACAGGATTAGTATATAGGGTCCACTGCCGCCCACAGGGTCGGTAGGGGGTCCACTACCGCCCACTATCGCAGAGTGCACTCCTGGCATTGAACGCACATAGTAGTGACACCCATAAAATAGTCAGTGATATTCGAATGAATGTTTTAGCTGCTAAAGAAAACAGATTTGAAATTAAATTCCTATGGATACCATCACATGTTGGCATCTCGAGGCATGACTGTTGATATGCTTGCAAAGACAGCCTGTAGAAAACCAGTGGTAGAAATTGATATGGGTGTTTCATTAGCAGTGACAAAGAGAATACTTAAACAAATATCTAATGAAGATTTCACCGACCTAACAAATTCACAAAGACCTGAAAGTTGTAGCATTAAATATTATGATAGATATCGTGAGGAGACATTCACATATGGGACTAATAGAACAAGAACCCAGCAATGTGATGTTATAGTGGCCAGAATTCGCCTGGGATATAGACGTATCTGGCAGCTTTCTCAAAACTCAAATGTCGAGTACCTAAATAAACATTTGATTTGACATTTGATTTGAGTACACAATGTGTCAACTTTGTGAAAGAGAAAACATGCACTCTCTTGAACATTATATTGTAGAATGTCCCATATTGACTGACTTTCGCCCTCCTGGGCTGAGGTATGCTGAATTGTGTAATTACTATATGAGTACTGGAACACTTGATGATATATTGGACTTGTATCCAAGATTGACCATGTAATGTATCATTTATACAATGTATGTATGTGATGTAACTATATAACCTGAGCTTGTAAAAGCACCTTAATCACCTTCAGTGATTAAGTGCTTAATTGCACACTAGTTTCTCTGTCAGCTATCTCACCCTGTCAGAGTAAAAGAGACAAATGTATGTGAATGCATGTGTGTGTATATATATGCATGTATATATGTATATGTACGTATATATGTGTGTGTGTATGTATATGTATGTGTATAAAGTACATATGGAAGCTGATCAGAATTGCATTTCACCTTTGTAAATGCACATTCATGACACTTCGAACACTTTATGTAGGGCATACGTAAATCTGTGTATCTATGTATTTAGGTATGTAGGTTAGCTTAGCATTTTAAAAGTAACAAATGTTCCGAACAATAATGGAAACAGACCCAACTATGGGATGGGTTAACCCAAGTAACGCGTTTCCAAAAGGGTCGCCCATGTTGGAAAAGACGAACGCCGAAAGAATATTGTTGAAAACATCTTGATGACTTATTAAACCAAAATTATTTATTAATCAGAAGAAAGACAAAAACGCGACCTATCTGTAAAACGTCTACCAGATAAATATTTTAAGTAAAACCGAAGATATTTGTAGTTGTATAAAAGGGGCAGTTTTCATCGCTCGTCGAGCTCGAAAACTGCAGCATTCATCTCAGAACCATGCCTATTTCACGCAGATTCCTTAATAAACGTAAGAGTTTTTATATGTCACAAGAAAGATAGAAATATAAGCTTCATTCTAAATACATTACCATGGGCATATTTAAATTTAAAGCGAAGATAGGTGTACTTTTGTAATAGCCGAGCTCCGACCCCGGACAGATCGATCGACCGAGCAACTCTCTCTCAGAACAATGTATATTTCACGTGAATTCGTTAATAAACATATATGTTTTATATGTCTCAAGAAAGGCAGACATATAAGCTTCACTTTAAACACTTTACCATAGACATATTTAAAGTTCTAATGAAGATACATGTATTTTAAAAATTACGGAGCTCCGACCCCGTACAGACTGAACGACAGAGCAACTCTCTCTCAGATCAATGTTTATTTCACGTAAATTCGTTAATAAACACAAATGTTATACATGTCTTAAGCAAGATAGAAATATGAGCTTCATTTTAAATACATTAAAATAGACATATTTATAGCTCAAGTGAAGATACATATGTTTTTATAGTAGCGCTCAGTAGCTTGTCGGGCATGTAGTGCAGACGCCTACCCACTTGCCGATATATTGTATAATTAACAAAGATACGCTAATAAAGCCTAAAGTCTTATATGCCTCCAGAAAGACCGAGATATGAACATTATTATGATTGCACCAAATAAAATAAATCATGTTCGAGGACAAAGATATATCAATTTTAAATTAAGTTTCGACTCTTGCTCGGGCGAGAGAGATGGGGCGACTCTCGCCCCATCTATTGGAGATTCTGTCCACTAAAGACCCAAAGCTACTCAAACCCTCTAGCATTATTTAAGTAATGAAGTAATATGGTATATTTACTCACTATAATGTGGGTGCTGAATGCAGAACACGAGAAAACATATATTTACTCCAAACCAATATAACTTCATTATGAAATAAGTAAATAAGTAACATCAAAGGAAGACGACGGTCCAAGCGTCAATGTAGTGGAGCGACTTATCCAAGATATATCGTTGTTTGGAAAGTGTTTTTTGGCATATCCAGTTGTCGCACTTCTTAGTTTAGTTCATTTATTATATACCCCATACCCATCTTNAAGCTGCTGTAGCAGGGATAGTATTGTATATAAGCTGCTGTAGCTGGGATAGTATTGTATATATGCTGCTGTAGCAGGGATAGTATTGTATATATACTCCTGTAGCAGGGATAGTATTGTATATATGCTCCTGTAGCAGGGATAGTATTGTATATATGCTCCTGTAGCAGGGATAGTATTGTATATATGCTCCTGTAGCAGGGATAGTATTGTATATATGCTGCTGTAGCAGGGATAGTAAGACAATTCTTGTTTCTCACAGAGCATGTAAAGACTGAGCTTGGGGTTGATTTTTAAATAATAAAATAGGCACCAACTATGTTTACTAATACTTTCTAATCATTTGTAAAGTAAACCTGAGTAAACTTGGTATAGGGCTGCTGTACGATTAGTTGAGTAGTCTGCCAGCAGCGAGCCAACTGGGGGAAGGAGACTGAGATGGTGGGTCTTCTCTGGTGGCGTTCGAGGTGTAAACATCTGGACTGGTGGCTTTGCACCTCTCTCCCTTCCCTTACCTTGAATTCATGTGCTTCTAAGTTAAGTAATTGTGTGTATATTAGTGCCTACTCTGGGATTGCTAGACTTGGGTAGACCTTGGTGTAGTATTTACCATTGTTTTGGGTACCCCTAAGTGTAGGGTTGTTTTGTGTTGTATTAGGGTACCGCGTGGTCTCACTACCCTAAGCTGCATCAAGCTTCAGTTCTTAACCAGTAGTACTTTACCCTAGCTTGTTCACAGTGTAAACCTTGTATCCTGCCTATGTGGACCAAGGCTTTTAACGTAAGATAGTGTGGTAAAGTAATTATTATTATTGTTATTGGTGTGAATGTATATGGGGGGTTGTTACGGGGTTAATAAATAAGTAAGTTAGTTAAAGGAGTATCCATTTTTCCTGTGTAGGAGATCTATGATCAACCTCTAGGCTGACTATTGTTGTAATAAGCCACTACAAGTTTATTTTTTATTTTCTTTGGGGGCCGGGCCTTTTAGATCTCCATAACTTGGGTACCTCTGTATTCTAACTGCCCTTACACCGTAATAGCATTAGCTTCCCCATAGTACAAGCCACCATTTATAACATGTAGCAAGGACAGTAGTGTATACATGTATACATAATATTGTATACGAGCCGGTCGGCTGAGCAGAGAGCCGGTCGGCCGAGCGGACAGCACACTGGACTTGTGATCTTGTGGTCCCGGGTTCGATCCCGGGCGCCGGAGAGAAACAATGGGCAGAGTTTCTTTCACCCTATGCCCCTGTTACCAAGCAGTGAAATAGGTACCTGGGTGTTAGTCAGCTGTCATAGGCTGCCTCCTGGGGGTTGGAGGGCTGGTCAAGGACTGGCTGCAGGGACACTAAAGCCCCGAAATCATCTCAAGATAACCTCAAGATGCTGCTGTAGCTGGGATAGTATTGTATACATGCTGCTGTAGCAGGGATAGTATTGTATACATGCTGCTGTAGCAGGGATAGTATTGTATACATGCTGCTGTAGCAGGGATAGTATTGTATACATGCTGCTGTAGCAGGGATAGTATTGTATACATGCTGCTGTAGCAGGGATAGTATTGTATACATGCTGCTGTAGCAGGGATAGTATTGTATACATGCTGCTGTAGCAGGGATAGTATTGTATACATGCTGCTGTAGCAGGGATAGTATTGTATACATGCTGCTGTAGCAGGGATAGTATTGTATACATGCTGCTGTAGCAGGGATAGTATTGTATACATGCTGCTGTAGCTGGGTGTTGGGTATCTGGGGCTTTGACTCAAATATAGAATTATTTAATTATGATGATTAATATAAATAGAAGGACTACCCACTTTTGAGAAAAGAGGGGAAACAAATAAAAGTGATAATAAGATTGACACTTTAGAACCAGTGCCTATGTAAGGTAACTTATGTTTTTTTTAGATATATACAAGAGTTGTTACATTCTTGTACAGCCACTGGTACGCGTAGTATTTAACAATCACTTAAAGAAAATGAATGGACTGTATTATTAATTGATTACAGTTAAAAGCCTCAAATATCTTCATTGGGAGGGGGGGAAGGGTTATTTCTAGAAGTTCATATATATCTTGGAACCAGTGTGGTTCGTCACTAGTTCATTAAAGGGTTAGTAAAATAGCAAATTCTGAACTTGAATGTAGATTTAAAATAACCATGAAATATTAAATAATCAATATATTGTAAGATTATTAAATCCTAAGAAATACTAAATGCAGACTCATTGAGTACTGAGCAGTAAATTATTGCGTTATATTATTCCTCATGACCATTCTACATATAAATATATATAAAAATTAGTAATTAAAAATTAGTAAAATTAGTAATTTAAGAGTAATTAACTGAACTCTATATGTTATGTTGAAGGCTGAAAAGTAACAATCTTCGTCCACATGGTTTTATTCTCAACCAATAACAGCAATAACAAAACAATTATTAGGTACATGAAACATTATTAACAAGATCATAAACAAAAGAGCATCTACTCCAAACATGGTACCTCCAACATCTGTAGTACTCAGTCCCTACATTCCTCCCCTTTTAAATATACTCTACCCCTACAGGTTAAGTCTATCAGGCGGTCGTATGACTCTTCCTGATTTTCTCAACTGGGAGTCCTGACCTGTTACTTCTGGGAAACATTCTTCTGAATTGCTCCCTGTAGAGTCCATAGGGTTAACTGTATCCCCATTACCCTCTGCTGCCCCTTGCTCTGCCTCCCTGTCTCCTGCAGGTGCTGTTATCCCTTCATTATTAGGATGGGTATCACTAGTTGCCCCAACCCCACCTGTAGGGTGTTCAAAATTCCGTGTGAACCTTGGCATGAGCTGATCTGCATGCCTTTTCCAATTAATGTTCCCAAAACTCTGCACTTGCACTGTGAAATTCCTGCGGCCCAAGACTTCCCTAAATTTTCCTTCAACCTAAGGCTTCCCCATTCCAAAATTCCTTGCATATATGGTATCTCCCTCGTTAAACAACAATTCCTCTCCCTGAGCTAACTGACTGGCCAAGCTAGTTACCGATTTCTCTTTATCGGAATCTGTCTTTACTGCTTCCATGTGCACTTTAAAGTGCCTATTAATTAACAGTAATTCAGAAGGAGATTTACCAGTAGTAGAATGAACAGTTTTCCTTTGATTATATAAAAATCTACAAAGCCTAGTATTAATAGTACCTTCCGTAAACCGCTTTAACCCTTCTTTCAAGAACTCGCTGCTCTCTCCGCTAGACCATTTGAAGAAGAATTATAGGGGGCAGGTGTTACATGTTTAATACCCTTTTTTCGAAAAAATCCTCCATTTCCACAGAAACAAAATAAGGAGCATTGTCTGAGACAACCATGTCTGGTAATCCAAAATTACAAACTGTTTCCCTTAGTAATTCACAAGTTACAGATGATGTGGTGGAATTACACACATGAACATCCAGAAATTTTGTGTATGAATCCACCACCACTAGGTAATATTTGTTATCCATAGGTCCCACATAATCTATATGAAGTCTAGACCAGGGTTTTCCAGTGCATGGCCAAAAAAGTACTGGGGTCTGTGGTTTCTGATAATTCTTAAAGCAAATATGACAATTTTTTGTTACCTCAGCAATATCCTGGTCTATTTTTGGCCACCAAACCCAACTTCTAGCTTCTACTTTCATAGCATTTATGCTATTATGGCCTACATGCAGCTGCTCCCAAATCTTACATCTTAGTTCTCCAGGCACAACCACTCTATTCCTATACAAGAGTACATCCTGGTGAATACTAAGGTCAGCCTTTACTGCAGCATACTCTGACAATAATAAATTATCATTCCAACCATATTTAACATATTTCATCAACAGATTTAATTTGGGATCTCTACCAGTTGCCTTCCTAATAGTCTGGAATGAAATATCCTCAAAAGACATAGATTCCACCATGTTAACATACTCCACTAGAATACTAGAATTTAATTAATTCTTCTATCACAGGCAATCTACTTAATGCATGAGCTACTACATTATCCTTGCCTGGCTTAAACTCTAAATCATACTCAAACTGTGAGAGTAGTAATGCCCATCTTTGAATTTTAGCATTGGCATTAACTGGAATCTGCTTACCTTTGCCGAACAATCCTAGCACGGGTTTATGGTCTGTTCTAGCAAGAAATTTCCTCCCCAGCAGAAAATACCTCAGTTTTTTTACACCATATACCAAAGCTAAGGCTTCTTTATCTAACTGAGAATAATTCTGTTCTGCAGGAGATAATTTCTTGCTAGCAAAATATACTACTTTATCCTGACCTTCTACTTCCTGTAATAATACACAACCCACTCCTACTGAGGAAGCATCTACCTCCAGTTTTAACAGGAGTCTACCAGTAAAATTAGTGAGCTCTGGAGAATTGATCAATTCCTGCTTAATATTCCTGAATGCATTTTCCTCCCTTGCTGCCCACTTAAATCTAGCCCTTTTTTTCAACAATTCATACAAGGGTGCTAATTTTGTTGAAAAGTTCTTCACGAACTTACAAAAATATGTAACCATCCCAACAAAAGACTGTACTTCCCCAACTGATGTTGGGGCTGGGGCATCTATTATAGCCGCTACATTTTTGTGAGAAGGAGTAAAGCCCTTACCTGAAATATGGTACCACAGGTATTCAATGGCCTTGGTCTTCAATGTTGTTTTACCCTTATTAATCTTCACATTGTGCTTTTGCAAAAGATTCAAAACTTGTTCTAATCTAGCAACATGCACTTCCTCATTCTCTCCACATATAATAATGTCATCTAAAAACCTAGCCATACCTTCAATGTTTATTAACAACTGGGACATGAATCTCTAAAAAATTGCTGGAGACGAGGAAAGTCCAAAAGGAAGTCTTTTATACTTAAATAACCCCTTGTGCGTATAAATCACTAACAATTTCTGGCTCTCCTTCTCTACAGGAATTTGCAAGTAAGCATCTTTCAGGTCAATCTTAGAAAAAATTGCCCCTCTTGCAGACTACTGGCAATAACTCATCTATCTTAGGTAAAGGGTACTTCTCACAGTGTATGCGGTTGTTCAGTTCCTTGAAGTTTGCACAGAATCTCAAGGATTTCCGATCTGCCTTCAACACTGGTACAATTGGGGCTGCCCACTCACTATGTGTAATTGGCTCTAAGATGCCTTTTGCCACATGATTTTCCAGGGCTGATTCTACCAATTGCTTGTAATGAAGCAGCACTGTTCTTGCTTTGAAAAATTTAGGTGAAGCCCCATTTTTCAGGTGAATTTTTGCCACCATGCTATTAATTGGTTTATCTGCCTCCACTGAATATTTATCTAACATTTGTTCGGCACTTTTAATTGTTTTAACTATCGACAATTCATCTAGGCCTGCCAAGAAAATTCCCACTTTTTCCATGAGATCCTTACCACATAGGCTAGGATTATGTGAATCCACTACATAAAAATCTTGGACAATTTCTTTTCCATTATAACCTACTTTTACCAACACCTTGCCATAGACCTTAATTGGTACATTATCATATGCACTTAATGATTTTTTACCTGGTTTTACATTCAGTTGCAAGGTATCTGCCCAATCTCTAGACAATATTGACTCTGCAGCACCAGTCTCCAGTTCCAAGGGAACTAACTTCCCATTAATTACAAAATTCACCACTTGCGACTTCACTGAACATACCTTTTCTTTCATCGAATATAGTCTGTTTTCCTCACCTTCAGCTTCTTCAGACGGTTTACCTTCCTCTACTGTTTTTGTTGTTGTTGAGTTAGGGGCGACGACGATCGTGGGATCGGATGCGCCCCGGCGTACCCGGTAAGGGTGAAACGCGAAGCCAGGAAAGGCGAAACGCCAAACCAAAACGCGAAACGAGAGACGCCAAGCACTAGAAACTAAGACGCCACACGGCAAGGAAACACACAAAGGGAGAGGCACAAGCACAAAATGAAACACGGAAAACAAGCAGCCAGAGAGGCACACAGCATTTCACAGAGCAAATACACAGGAAATCAGGGTACATACTTGCCCGGGAACCGGGCCCGCGGGAACCGTACATTGAATGCTTCCCAGAGCACCCACCGCCAAGGGTCCCGTCCACCCACCGGGGACTCCATAACATCCGGAACCGGGGCAACAAACACCCGCAAGCAAGGGACCCAAATGGAAGTACCCACGAGGCGAGTAGTCGCCACACGGCTCGACAGGAAGGGAACCTGCCCACCACCAAAGTTCTCTGGCCCGTCAGACAGCTGTAACCGGCAATCTTCGTCCAGTGACCCCGCGGCATCACAGACGCCGGCAACACGTCCTCCAGGACCCCAACTCGCATCCTCACAGGAGCGAACGGGCCACAGGGCACCACCACAGGGGCACCCTTGGCCCCGGGCACACCACCAGACGACAGCAGGGAATCCGGACGGTGCGCATCCCTCCGTAACGTCACTACCAGGCCACGACCAGCACCAGAGTCCACACCATCCCTGGCAGCGGAAGCCACCACCCCCCACTGCGGAGAGACCCCTGGCAGAGAAAGAACCGAAAGCACGTCCGAGACACAGGCACCAGCACCGGCAGGCACATGGACCTCCGCCACCAATAGCTGTGGAGACATGGACGTATCCGTATCGACACCGGCAATACCCGAAGACTCACAGTCACTAAAGTCACCAACATCGGCCCAGGCAGAAGACGAACGCCGGGAACGTTTGGGCACCAGCCGGATATTGTCAGGGCCGGAAGCGGACCCAGAAACACGGACGAGCCGGACGAACCGACGCCCGAGACAGAACGGCAGCAGCCTCCACCACAGGGGGAACCGGGACACACACCGCAGGAGGCACCACAGCCACCCCAGCACCCAGCACATCCGGGACCCGAGACACGGACACAGGGCCAGGCGCAGCATCCGAAGACGAGGGAGAAGACGGCAACGCCACACAGGGAGCACCAGGAAGGCCTACGGGAGCAGCGAGGACAGGGACAGGATCAGGCAGACCAACCGACAGTACCGCAATACCCGGAGGAGGGCCTGCAACAACCGGAGGAACGTCAGGCGTCGCCGGGGGAGCTGCAGTAGCGAACGGAACGCGCACCTCCACAACATCTCCAGAGGCAACCTCCAGCAGGAGCGGCGGGAAATCCTCATCTCAGAATAAGTTGACAGGAGCAACTGGGGTAGCAGAGCACCCTGCAGCCTGATGCCCCAACAGGCCACACCGGAAACAGGTACGAGGCTGCCGGGCATAATACACCCGGACGTAGTATCCCATAAGTCGGACAGAAGAAGGTATATCCGACCGCAGGCGCATTCCCAATGTGCGAATGTTCGTTCGTCTTCCAGCATATCGGCCCGAGGAGAGCGTGTTCACCCGCATGCTGACAACAGTACCAAACCCCCCGAAGTAACGCCGTAGGAGGTCGTCAGGAAACTCCAGGGGTGCACCATGGATGCTGACATAAGTCAGGGCACCACTACGATCTGAGATCGCCACAGAGCCGGCATCACCCGGCAACGACAACGTATGCCCCTCGTACCGACGGAGGAAGTCACGGTACTCCTCCTCCCCCACGAACTTGAGAACAACCCGGTGGGCAGTAACAAGCTCAATACCAAACACAGCCTCCACCGGGACACGAAGCATGTCACAAATAACCAGCTCCACGTCTGAGTATCCAGCCCAACTAGTGAACTCCAAGCCCAGGGAATTCACCCGCACAACGAGGGGAAGGCCTCCCATGTCAAACTTGCCACGTCAACACGCAGCAGAGCAGCAACACAAACTGGGGGGGAGGCAGAGACGCCCACACCACCTAGTGACCAAAATGGCAAACAACCCCAACAGCCACGGAGGGTCGGCAAGACGTCTTTACTCCACGGCCGCCAGCAGTTCCCTTTCCTCTACTGCCTTGACCACAGTACCACTACCTCTTCTTCCTGCATTCCCTGGTCGTCTTCTTTCCCAGGCCTTGTTGTTCCTGTTCAGATATTCCCTACACACTCTCTGCAAGTGTCCCTCCTTGTTACAAAAGTTGCATATATAGGCAATAAACTTGCACTGGCTACTTATGTGATTGTATCCACAGTGTTTACATCTGGTCTGGCCCTGTATGACCATAATTTCCTGAGTAGAAGTCTTACTTCCAAAAGCCCTTTCCAGGTTCAATATCTTCTCGAGCACTGTCCATGAAGTCATCGATTGTAGATCCAAGTTTTCTGCCACCAGGTTAGGGAAATAATTCTTCTTTTCCACTGCCATGAACAACTGGTCCCTAACCCTGCCGTCCAACTGTGCTCCGAAGTTGCAGTAGTTAGCCAAAGCCTTTAATTCTGCGTATAAATCCTGTACGGATTCCTGCTGCTTTTTCGTCCTCTTCTGGAAATCCATCAAACTCCTGTGATATGAAGGTTTCACTACATAATGACGTTTAAGCAGGGCAATCAGGTCTACATAGGTCTTCGTGTGGGGTAGCTCAGGTGCACACAAATTTCCGAGAACACTATATGCTTCAGAACCCAGTGAAACTAAGAGTACCGCTTTCTTGTTGGCGTCCTCCTTAATCTCCCGGTACTGAAAGTTTGCTTCCAGCAGGCTGAGCCGCAGGTCCAACGAGATCTTGGCAGTGTTTAACGGCTCCATTGAAATGAGCAGCATAGCCATGGCCATGGTGGTAGCACACTCAACTGTTGTATGCGAAGCGTCCACTCATCCACACGACGTACCCTGGTCTCTCTTGATCCTCACACCACATCTCATACCCAGGCTCTCTGCCCGAAAAGTTTAATCCTTGTCGCCACTGTTATAGTTGAAGGCTGAAGAGAAACAATCTTTGGCCACATGGTTTTATTCTCAACCAATAACAACAACAAAAAACAATTATCAGGTACATGAAATATTATTAACTAGATCATAAACAAAAGAGCATCTGCTCCAAACATGCTACCTCCAACATCTGTAGTACTCAATCCCAACACTATATTTCTCCAACATGTGTGGGAGATTTCATGTTTTACCCTGTCGTCGACGCTTGGCATAATGATGGCTGGGAATTTTCTGGCTAAATTATGCCTTACTATGTAAACGCTAACGCTGTTAATTCTACGTGTTAGTGTTATTAGTAATTACTTTGGGTTAATACAATAATGATGTATTAATGTTGGAAACTTTCCAACATAACTCTGGGGGAGAAATTCTCAGGTCACAGTGCAATGTTGAGTACTGACGTATCCATTCCTAAGTTATATTATTGATTAGTACGTTAGTACGTTAGTAACGGATATCCCGAATCTGTCACAGACAGATAAGACTCTAAGTCTTCTTAGGGAACTTATATTAAATGTTGATACATGAAATTATTAAGTTATCTGTAATCAAGAACTCTCTAAAGTTTACAGTACACTCAACAACTATGGTCACAGTGACTTGTAATGGTTGCACTACATAATTGCTGAATTGTAGGCAAACTCAGAAAATGTTCTCAAGAACTGATAACATTAATGTATAAATTGTAGTCTTCATTATTATACAGATATTAAAGTATTATTCACTGGGTCATTCAAGGTCAAGGAGACTTCGATACTACAACAAGGTCACTGTCTAGGGTCGCTGTGACTTGTAACTATTGAGTTACTAGACAATAACACATCACTGAGCATCATGATCATCCCAAACTCAAATGAGGAAATTTGATTTAATGTGCACTGCTGTGCAGTAGTCATTCTGACTAATGGTATAACTAAGTTGCTAACTAGCTAAAATAATATAATATTAGAGAACTGAAATGTTATTCATTAAAATCAAGGAAGATTCAGAGTCGATTGTGAGATTAGTAGCCTAATCATTCTGACTTATGAGCTAATTGAATTGCAGCTCATAGGCTTGTTACTGGAAACTCATTAATACATCCTCAACTTTAGATGAGAAATTGAATTTATTAAATCAGTCTATAAATAGTCAACTGTATTCAATTGTGAGTACAGACCAGGCTGGTACTCAGTTGACACTAACTAAAGTCCTTAATACCTACCTAAATAGATGGTTTAAATTTCTAACCTACCTAAGTAGAGGACTAAGCTAATTGTGATAACTCACTAATTCTTAGTAGAGTTACTCTAGCTAAATTGTAAGCAATAATAATGGCAAGATCAACAGGGTGAGCTATATTGAGCTCGTTAACAGGGTGAGCTATATTGAGCTCGTTAACAGTGAGCTTGTTAACATGGCGAACTATATTGAGCTCGTTAACAGAGTGAGCTATAGTGAGCATGTTAACAGGGTGAGCTATATTGAGCTCATTAACAGAGTGAGCTATAGTGAGCTTGTTAACATGGTGAGCTATATTGTGCTCGTTAACAGAGTGAGCTATATTGAGCTCGAATTAACGAGGTGGAGCATTGTAGCGTTCGATTATCATGGCGAGCAATATTGAGCTCGAATTCGCATGGGGAACAATATAGTGCTCAATTATTACATTAATTCACCAGTGAGCTGTAAGGTCACGTTATTAGTCAGCTCGCGTTATTAGTGCAAGATCCTTCTTGAAGAATAGCTAAGCACGGAATCTAGGCAGATTCTCTGGTGAGCAGTGCTTGAATTAGCGCGGGGAGCATTGTAGCGTTCAATTATCATGGCGAGCAGTGTTCGTATTAGCATGGGAAACATTAAAACGCTCAATTGTTACGCTAACTCAGGGTTGAGCCATATTGAGCTCATTAAGCATGTTAGGTAACAATGCTTATGGTTCAATGGTAATGCATTAAACGATGAAAAACCTAAGGTTGCTGGAAATTTAATTATTGCTACGATTAATCATATTTGAAGATAATTTGTAACTTTTCCCAACCTAAACGTTTCACGGTTTATTAGTTCTCTGTTGATTCACTTACTTACGCAGTCACAGTGAGAGGTTGTGTTAGCTGGAGCTCCGATTGTAGTAACATTATTATAGTAATAATGGAAGGATTAGTGAAGGAATTGATGAATTTAGTTGGAACTCTTAGAGCAGAGATGGATTCCCTACGAGAGGAGGTACGACAGCTGAAACATCGGGAAGAAACGAAGGAGGAGACCAATATTAACAAGACATCGACATGGAAAGTCGTTAAGGACAGGGGTCTTAAGAAGACCTTGACAAGGCCGCCTACAGACACCCAAAGGACAGCAAATTCATTTGCCGTGTTGGAGGACGAGTGCTGTAGTGAGCCTGCAGTTCACTCGGAATGGAAATCAGCGAGGAGCAGCGGAGCGCGGGCCCCTCAGGGTGCTCAGAAAGTTAAGGAGGTACCGAAGCGAATTTTGGTTGTGGGAGATTCCCAGGTGAGGTATTTAGACAGGGCGTTTTGTGCCAGACATAGGGGGAACAGGTTAAGGGTCTGCTATCCGGGAGCTGGAATTGGAGATATTGTTGACAACATGAAAAATATTATGATGGGAAATGGGAACAAACCCATTATTTGTATTTGTGCAGGGGGTAATGATGATGGACGAGTTAGGAGTGAGGAACTGATAAAGAAATTTAACAAAGCCATAGAATTAGTTAGGAGCAAGGGAGGAATCCCGATCATATGTGGCATTCTTCCAAGAAAGAGTGTTGGGAATGAATGGTTGTCGAGGGCACTTGGTGTCAATTGCCGGCTGGAAAGATATTGCAAATCAAATGCAATATCTTTCATAGACAACTGGGAACACTTCTATGGAAGAAATGAAATGTATGCTCGTGATGGGGTGCATCTATCGAGGGCTGGGGTTGTTGCTGTTGCGAACTCGTTGGAACCAGTGGTTAGAGGCATTTGTTTGGGTTTAAACTGTTAGTAGATAGTGGTATGGGAATTGATAGGGAGGAAGGAGGTAATAAAAATATGTTTGTTGGAGAAACAAATTGGTAAAATGATCAGGGAAAGAGAAGGGCCTCAAAATAACATTCACCTAGGGATATTACACTAACAGTAGAAGTCTAAGAAACAAAACGCCCGAAACCCGAAACGCATTGCGTAATAGTGGCTTTAGGCATTGTATGTACTAGCTCTATCTATAAATTGATCCACTTATGTAAAATCTCTCTATGTATGTACCTTTCCTGAATAAACATATTTATATTTATTTATAAAATAAACGAGTTAAATGCTCCTATCTGTACAGAAGAAATAGATATCATTGCACTTACAGAAACGTGGATGAATGTAGAAAATAGAGAACTATTAGCTGAATATCAAATAAATGTATTTAAACTATTTCACACAGATAGATATATTAGACGAGGAGGGGGAGTAGCCATATATGTTAGGGACAATCTTAAATGTAGTCTCAAAGAGGGAATCAAAACTGAGCCACACACAGAAACTATTTGGATAGAATTAAACGAAAAAGCAAATATTATTATAATAGAAATTATATATAGGCCACCAAATTTAGACAGAATGGAAGCAAAGCATCTATGGGATGAAATGTCTAGAGCATCTAGATCTAACAGTATTTATGTCATGAGTGACTTTAATTTTAGTGGAATAAACTGGGAGAACAAAACAGGGAATAATGAAGCAGAAGACTTTCTAGAATTAATTGACGATTGCTTTCTTATGCAACACATTAAGGAACCAACACGGGGAAATAATATAGATAGATAGATTTAGTGTTACCTAACAGAGAAACACAAATTAAGGACATGGAAATAGGGTGTGAGCTAGGGAACAGTGATCATAAAGAAATCAGATTGAGCATAGAATGGAATAGATCTGTAGGAGAAAATTCAGTTAAAGTGCCTGATTTTCGAAAAGCTGATTTCAATAGCCTAAGAATTTTTTTGGGTCAAATAGATTGGAATGTCTTGGGGATGGGGTGTGAGCTAGACGTGAACCCAGCGACAGGTGACGTAAAAGGGTATTTCGATGTGGATTCAAAATATAACCTACTTAAAAATATTCTAAGCAAAGCTCAGGAACGTAGTATACCATATAAATTTAATAGATCGAATATTAATGATCCAAAGTGGATAACAAATGATCTGAAGAACCTTATAGGTAAAAAGAGAGCGTGGTACAAAAGGATTAAGAATGGGGAAGTTAGTTTAGAACAGAAATTCGTACAACTGGTTAGAAATGTTAAAAAAAGAGATAAGGAAAGCAAAAAGAAACTACGAAGTTCGCATAGAAGAGCAAGCGAAGACAAATCCTAAAGGTTTTTTTTCAGTTATATCGAACTAAGACTAGGGAAAGGATAGGTCCATTAAAAACTGAGACAGGTCAAATAACGGACAATGACGAGGAGATGAGTAGTATTTTTAATAAATATTTTATATCTGAATTTACTAAAGACGAACTTAACAATATGCCTTCAGCCGAACAAGTATATGTGGGCGGGGACGAGGACAGGTTAAATAGTTTAGCAGTTACCAGGGAGGACGTAATTAAACAAATAGTAAAACTAAAACCAAACAAATCCCCAGGGCCAGATGAAGTGTTTGCCAGGGTGCTTAAAGAATGCAAAGAGGAGCTTTCCGAGCCACTGTCTACCATATTTAATAAATCAATAGAGTTAGGTAGAGTGCCAGAGTCATGGAAGGTAGCTAATGTGGTACCAATTTTTAAGAAAGGAGATAGATCACTTGCATCAATCTATCGGCCAATTAGCCTAACGTCTATTGTGGGAAAGTTACTTGAATCGATAATTGCAAATACAATTCGTCTTCATATTGAAAAACATAAATTAATAAATGAGTCGCAACATGGTTTTACAAATGGCCGATCATGTTTAACAAATTTGCTATCTTTTTATTTCAGAATAGTTGACGCAGTTGATAGTGGTAAGGACTGTGATGTTGTGAACCTTGACTTTAGCAAAGCTTTTAATACAGTGCCACATGAAAGACTGATTAAAAAAAATAGAGGCTCATGGTATTGGTGGTGCTATATTAAGTTGGATTAGGGCATGGCTATTCCAAAGAAAACAGAGCGTTAGTATAAATGGGGGTTAGGTCAGAGTGGGATAATGTTGTTAGTGGAGTACCTCAGGGCTCTGTCCTGGGACCTCTGTTGTTTATAATATATATAAATGATTTAGATTCAGGTTTGAGTAGCAACATCTGCAAATTTGCAGATGATACAAAAATCGGTAGGGAAATTAACACGGAAGAAGATTCACTATCACTTCAAGTTCAAAAGGAAGGCATCAATGTTTAAGGTTTATTGTTAATCAGTGCTAATAAATCCAAGAAGAACACATCCCAAACTGAGAGTACATAAGCAGCGTAATTATTTAACTATTGTGATTAAAGTTTTAATTAAGTTATGATAAGGGTAAGAAATGATTGGGTTTGGAAGAATTCGTAGCATCGCATAGTATTTACAATCTTGTAAAGCCCTGAGTACCATAGCGTTTAAGATGAGGGAAGTATCATCATCAAACAAAAGAGGTTTCAGAATTTTTTAGAACAAAAACCTAAGTACCTCAGTGATGACAGGGATAATAATATAATCCATGTAACATATAATTGAAGTACAACTAATGAATGACCATAAGCCTTAAATAATTACAGGATATAAATATGTATCGTGAATAAGTTATTAAGTTCCAGGGACATTTCCAGGGACTTCCAAAATTTCCAGGGACACATTCTAAATATATCAAAAAAAGTTTCAAAAACTGTTGGCATTCTTTCTAAGATCAGATATTATGTACCCCGACCTGCTCTGGTGACTCTCTATTACTCCCTCATCTATCCATACCTCAACTATGGTATTTGTGCTTGGGGTTCTACTACCCAAAATCATTTACGTCCTCTAATTACTCAACACAAAGCTGCTATTAGGACAATATCCAACTCTGGCCCCAGACATCACTCGGTACCCCTACTCAAATCTCTGAATATGTTAGATATTAAGTCATTGCACATTGTCTCATGTGTATTATACATATATAAAACGCTGAACTGTAATGCCAATCCTGACCTCAAAATCTTCATTGAAGGTTGTAACAAAACCCATGAGCACCACACCAGAAATAAATACAATTTTGATATTCCAAGAGTACGACTTAATCAAACCAGAAATGCTCTACAAATCAAGGGACCCAGAATGTGGAATGACCTTCCCAACCATGTTAAAGACTGTACCTCTCTTAACCAGTTTAAGATAAAAACGAAACTCTACCTAATAAATTCCCTTTAACCTACCTTACCCCTCTATTGTCAACCCATGTCTGTTATTTTTTTAATCAACGCTGTTTGTCGACCTATTGTATTTGTGCTGCTTTTTCAGTCATGTTTCCCCCTTTTTTTATCTTTATGTGTATTTGTTCTCAACACATTTTATTCTTTATACTCAATTAGTAATAAGTTTTAGATATTAATGTTTTTTCTGCCCGAAACGCATTGCGTAATAGTGGCTTTAGGCATTGTATGTACTAAGCTCTATCTATAAAGCGATCAATTTATGTAAAATTCACTTGTATGTATGTACCTTTCCTGTATGTATGTATGTATGTATGTATGTACATATTTATTTATTTATTTATTTAAGTATGTGAAGTGTAATTTAGTAAGAATTAAATGGGGTTAGTCTGCTTAACCTGTAGGATTTAAGCTTAAAAGCTTAAAGAGGAAGAATAAAAACTTAATCTTAACCGTAATCCAACGGGAACGTAACATGAAAAGCTCACACACCACTGCATCCAAGGTCAGAAGAAGGGAATAACTTAAGTTACCCTTGTCTAAATGAATACCGCACAAAACCCAATCCAGCTTTAAAACTTAATGTTGAAGAATAACCTTAATCTTAACATTAATTCAAAAAGAAGACTGCAATATCCTGCCCCGGAGGGAATTGATCAGCTTGAACGACCAGTAGCAAGTAATAACTATATTCAAATATGATCCAACATAATAATATAACAATAGAACGCACTGAAGTAATCAATATATAAAACTATAGGACCCATATGTAATACATATCAACATATAAGTAACCAATAAATCGAATATAAGAAAACAGTTCTTTAAATCATAGCTGTGACCTGCTTGTGTCCGGAGAGACACAAACACAACAAATTATAAGTGTGATAGCTGAGTCCATTACAGTCCAAAATAACTGATCCATTACACTGAATTCCATCGAATGTTGGCCTCCGTATGCAGGCCAACAAATTAAATTATTTACCTATTGCGATTAAAGTTTTAATTAAGATACGTTAAGTGTAAGATATGTATGAGATTGGATTACAGAATAACCTCTTAATGTGTAAAAAACAACTTTTAATCTTAATGCTGAAGATTAAAATCTTAATCTCGACATAATGCGAAAGGAAGACTGCAAAAAGAGAAAACCTTGCCCCGTAGGAAGTTAAATCATAACTGTAACATGCTTGTGTCTGGACGGCACAAACTCCATAAAATATAAGGATGATAAGAATTATAAAAAATATAAGGTCCAATACACGGTTTCCAACGTATGTTGGTCTCCGAATGCATGGTACGTTTATCAGCCTCGTGAATCTGCTGACTGCAGATCAGCTGGAACGGCAGCAGTCGGAGCATCGTCAGCTGTTGAAGAAAAAGCTTGACTCTGGGGATAGCAAAGAGATAATTATTTCTGGTGTGGTGATAATGGGCCCATTGCGTCTGTCCAGGGAGATTTTCAGAGCAGCAATTGTTTAAAGTTTGTAACTGAGTCCATTGCAATGATCTCCATCGTCTGATGTCGTTGTTGTTGTTACTTCGTGCTACACCGGCAGACAAAAGTCTGGTATAGCCAGCAGCCAGGGACAATCCAGCGGCCAGGGGCAATCCAGCAGCCAGGGAGGCTGCATAAAATTACCGGGCTGCACCGGCAGACAAAAGATCTTGTAATCCATCAGTCAGACAGTAGTTCTTGTAATCCATGTCCAGGAAGGCTGCATAAAAAAATCCGGGCTAAACCGGCAGACGAAAAGTCAGGCAATCCAGCGTTCAGGGAGGCAGCATAAAAACCCAGGCAATCCATCAGACAATAGGTCTGGTAATCCAGCGTTCAGGGAGGCAGCATAAAAATTCCGGGCTAAACCGGCAGACAATAGGTCTGGCAAACCATCAGTCAGGGAGGCTGCATAAAAAATCCGGGCTAAACCGGCAGACAACAAGTCCGGTAATCCAGCAGCCAGGGAGGCTGCATAAAAATTTCTGGCTAAACCAACAGGCGTTTAGGTCTGGGAATCCAGCGTGCAGGAAGGTTGCATAAAAAATCCGGGCTAAACCGACAGACAATAGGGCTGGCCATCCAGCGTTCAGGGAGGCTGCATAAAATTCCGGGCTAGCCCGGCAGACAATAGGTCTGGTAACCCACCGTCCAGGGAGGCAGCATAAACATTCCGGCTAAGCTGGCAGACAAATAGGTCTGGCACTCCAGCAGCGAGGGAGGCAGTATAAAAATTCCGGGCTAAACCGGCAGACAAAGTCTGGCACTCCAGCAGCGAGGGAGGCTGCATAAAAATTCCGGGCTAAACCGGCAGACAAAGTCTGGCACTCCAGCAGCGAGGGAGGCTGCATAAAAATTCCTGGCTAAACCGGTAGACAATAGGTCTAGCTAGGGCGGCTACACATCCGCGAGGGGAACAGCGCTGGGCACACGCAGACACTGGGGAGGAACCTAGCTGAACATTTAGAACATATGATACTATTTTATCTTAGAGAAAGTTGAGTAGGGCAGGCCGCCCCTAGCTGGTCAGTCTGGGTGCCCGCGAAGTTAAACGCAGCCAGTGTGGGGTCAAGGACTGAGGTAGCAGGCGTAGTTTCCATAGCTTCAGGAAGTCGAAGATCACAGCAAAAGCAGACTATCACAACAGTACAGACAATTGTTCCACGTGTCGGTTGCTTGAGGATTTTTTTAACTTGCGAAGCGTTGAATTCTGAGGGTCCTGAGAACACAGAAAAAGCAGACTGTATCTACAGTACAGACAAATGTTCCACGTGTCGTTGCGTGAAGAACGTCTTCTTTTTTAACTTCCATAGCGGAGCGTGCCGGGAGCAGGAGAGAGCGCATGACGATTGCTTGATTGATGAAGATGAAGCCACCCAAAAGGTAGCACGGGCATGAATAGCTCGTAAGTGGTTGATCGCAATTCAATTGTTATTAGTGAAAATGAGGTCCAGCGTGTTCTCCTTCCTAGTTGGTTCTACTATTTGCTGGTTTAAGGCAAACCTATCGCACATCCGTAGCAGGTCATTTGCATGTGCCTGTTCATTTAGGCTACTTCCTGGTATTCTTTCTGATAATACTGTATTAGCCAGGTGCTTCCATTTCAGGTGCCGTAGGTTGAAGTCCCCAAGCAGGATGATGTTCGGAGCTGGATTTGTGAGGTTTTCCAAGCAGTGTTCTATTTTCATTAGTTGGTCTTTAAACTGCTGAGGGTTTGCCTCCGGTGACTTATATACAAGGACAACAACTACATTTAGGATCTCTATTTTGACTATCAGCACTTCCACCATATCATTTGAGGTGTTTAGCAGCTCAGTACAGATGAGTGTGTCTTTGATGTATAGGCTGACCCTACCCTGAAGCCGGTGTTTTCTATCACATCTGAAGAGATTGTATTCTGATATCCATATTTCACCATCAAGGTAGTCCTTTGTGTGAGTTTCCGTTAGGGCTGCAAACACTGCATTTGCCTCGTGAAGGAGACCATCTATAAAGTGAACTTTGTTGGATTTGCGTGTTTTTATACCCTGGATGTTGGCAAATATAAATGATGTTATCGTGTTAGTGGAAGTGCTGGATGCTTTACTTGGTGTTAATATCTGAGGCTCTGGTAAGGAGGCCACTGTGTTTGCGTCCTCTCTAGCATTTGACCGAGTTGGTGGTAGAGTCTGGTCATTTTTAGCCATTCTTCTCCTCCTCCTCTTGCTAAAAAATTATCCCGGTCGATGGAGTAGTGGCTGTTTTCATAGTGGTAGTCTGTCGGTTTTCTTCGCCTGGTACCTCTTATATGAAAAGCTGGACATTCAGCATTGAAGCACTCTTTCCTGTCCAAAGAGTTCTTGCAAATTTCTGGGTGAAAAAATTCACAGCTTTTGATACATTTACCTGTATTGAGGAGGTTCCTGCACTTTCTAGGGTGATCGTATTTACATGTTCCATTTATTCTTCCCGATTCCCCATGTTTACAGGTAGCCCATTTGTAATACCAAC
>WNGS01122278.1:0-13428 GCA_020271785.1 Procambarus virginalis
CTCAGTCAGCTGTAGATTGCCACATGCTTCCTGTTTATTAATTAATAATTTAAGAATCTATTGTTACTATCAGTAATTTCTTAAATAACTACTTTGTTCATTTGCCCATGTAATTAACCATCATTTAAGTGTAAAGATTCAATCCCTTTAATTGGCCAAGTGCAGATGATTTAGCTTTGTTAAGGAACTGTGTCAACTAGTTGGCAACCAGCCAAGGTCGGCTTGCTTGGGAGATGAACGAATTTGAGCAGTGTGGTTTTGGCGGCCATAGCAGGAAGGTGGGACCACAACCCCAAGGAGACAAAATGAGGTCAATGGGTATAACTGGTAAAATAGTACGCTTGATACTCAATTCCTGTCAAACAGAACGCAAAGAGTAACAATCAATCAAGTAAATTGAGCCCGAGCGCAGTTAAAAGTACCTCTAGGTACAAGGTACCTCAAGTGGTACCTTGCACCACTGCTGTTCCTTTTTGTCTATATCTAATATGAGAATAACACAAGTCACAGCTTCGTATCATCCTTTGCAGATGATACAAAATCAGCATGAAAATTACCTCTGCTGAAGACATTATAATCTACAAACAGATTTATAAAGTTTTGACTGGGCAGTAGAAAAAACGATGTTTAACGGTGATAAATTCCAGGTACTCACATACGGCAAAAATGACGATCTTAAACATAATACAGGGTACAAAACGCAATCGAATCTGCCCATAATCGGAAAACAGCATGTCAAGGATTTGGGAATAATGATGTCCGACGACCTAACGTTTAGGGAGCATAACCAAGCAAGTATTGCGTCAGCCAGAAAAAGGATAGGATGGATTACGAGAACCTTCAAGTCCAGAGATCCCATCACAATGGTTGTACTCTTCAAGTCACTTGTGTTGTCCCGTCTTGAGTACTGCTCAGTACTCACTTTCCCCTTCAGAGCAGGAGAGATTGTTGAAATAGAGGGAATACAGAGAACATATACGGCACGCATAGACGAGATAAAGCACCTAAATTATTGGGATCGTCTCAAAGCTCTCCAAATGTACATACTAGAGGAAGGAGACGAGAGAGATACCAAATAATATACACATGGAAAGTACTGGAGGGACAGGTACCAAAACTGCACAGTAAATAACCACACTGGAGTGAACGACATGGAAGAAAATGCAGAACAGAACCAGTGAAGAGAAGAGGTGCCATGGGCACAATCAGAGAACACTGCATGAACATCAGAGGTCCACGGTTGTTCAACGTCCTACCAGCGAGCATCAGAAATATTGCAGGAACAACCGTGGACATCTTCAAGAGGAAACTAGATTCTTTCCTTCAAGGAGTGCCGGACCAACCGGGCTGTGGTGAGTATGTGGGCCTGCGGGCCGCTCCAAGCAACAGCCTGGTGGACCAAACTCTCACAAGTCAAGTCTGGCCTCGGGCGGGCTTGGGGGGAGAAGAACAACAACCCAGAACCCCCATCAACCAGGTTTCAAGGGGCAGGAAGGTGGGACCACTACCCCAAGGAGGCCAGGGCAGGAAGGGGACCACTACCCCAAGGAGGCCAGGGCAGGAAGGTGGGACCACTACCCCAAGGAGGCCAGGGGCAGGAAGTGGGACCACTACCCCAAGGAGGCCAGGGGCAGGAAGGTGGGACCACTACCCCAAGGAGGCCAGGGGCAGGAAGGTGGGACCACTACCCCAAGGAGGCCAGGGGCAGGAAGGTGGGACCACTACCCCAAGGAGGCCAGGGGCAGGAAGGTGGGACCACTACCCCAAGGAGGCCAGGGCAGGAGGTGGGACCACTACCCCAAGGAGGCCAGGGGGGAAGGTGGGACCACTACCCCAAGGAGGCCAGGGCAGGAAGGTGGGACCACTACCCCAAGGAGGCCAGGGCAGGAAGGTGGGACACTACCCTAAGGAGACCAGGGCAGGAAGGGGGACTACTGCCCCAAGGGAGCCAAAACATCGGCTGTGAGTTTGGAGATCTTTTAAGGTAAAGTCTTGTATTGAGTTATTAAAATGGATTTTAATAAAAAGTTGGAAGTTGGAAAATGGAAAAGTTGGAAGGGAAATTAAAGATAAAGGACATTGATGCAGAATTGCTAATTGTTAAATGAGAGGAAAAGGAAGCGCAGCTAAAAAAGATGAAGGAAGCTAGATCCAGAGCTCGTGCCTATCCTGCAGACACAAAAATCTTGTCGGGGTGGCATTTTCCAAACAAGAAAAAGTTTTAGTATTGATATTTCACAAGACATCGTCACTGCTTTTTCAAATGCTTTTTTGTAATTTTAATTACATAATTTAAATATTTGATGGGATATTAAACTAGTTTGAGCTAAGATTGCACATATTTTAGCTATACAAATATAATATTCATATTTTTGAAGTAGTTTTTATAGAATGACAATTTTATTACATTATTTCGTTTGTTTTCCCTTTCAATTATCAGATTCTAAGGAAATGCAGATATTAATGAGGCACAAGAATATATTATAGTGTTGGAAAAAATTACATTTAGGTATATTTTGTGTAAAAAAAAAATCGATGAAATAAAGTAGCCGTCACAACTGCAAGAAAAATGACAGGTTGGATAACAAGAACCTTTCACACTAGAGATGCTATACCGACGATAATTTTCATGACGCAAGTGCTCTCTATAGTGGAGTACTGCTGAACAATAACAGTCACTTTCAAAGCAGGAGAAATTGCTGACCTGGAGAGCGTATAGAGATCTTTTATTGCTAGAAACCAATCAGTAAACATCTAAACTACTGGGACCGACTAAAGAGCCTAAATCTGTATTCTCTTGAGCGCAGGCGGGAGAAATACATAATAATTTAAGCGTGGAAAATATTAGAGGGGCTGGTTCCAAACCTACACACAAATACCACCACACGAGACCAGAAGACATGGCAGAATGTGCAGAATACCCCCGTTGAAGAGCAGAGGTGCAATAGGTACTCAGGGAGAAACTTCTATCAAAAGCGAGACTGTTCAACACTCTTACTCAACACAAGCGTTATAACTGGCCGGCTCCTCACAGTGTTCAAGAGAGAACTGGATAAGCACCTCCAAAGGATACCAGATCAACCAGGCTATGACTCGTACGTCAGGCTGCGAGCAGCCGCATCCAACAGCCTGGTTGACCAGTCCAGCAACAAGACCGCCTGGTCGACGACCGGGCCGTGGGGATGCTAAGCCCCGGAAAGCCTCAAGGTAACCTCAAGGTCAAGGTAGGGTATGCTGATCTCATACTTTGATTATTTATTAAATAGTAAGTGATTAATTATTTTCTCTGTTTAGACAACCTCCCTTATATTATTTCTTAGTCCACGATCCTGATGCTTTGTTTGTAAATTTCATGTGACCACCAAACATCATCATATAGTAATATTTCCCCTTGATTCAGTAAGCCGTCTTAATTCGTCCCTCTCCTTCAGTAACTGGGGATCGAGATTCTTGGGATTCCCGACAAATTGGCTGATTCCTTACAGACAATTAGCTTAATTACATCAGGTTATAGAAGAAGGTGGTGGTGACAGGGTTAAAAGTATTTGCAACTGGTAGTAGCAGTGTATTTGTACCTGTGGCACTTGGTGTTCAAAACACCAAGTATTACAAGACATCACTGGGCTAAGGTTACAATAAATATAAATGGTGATCAACGGGCCGTTAACTAATGTTCGATTACAGTTAAAGTGAGAGGAACAAGTGGGTACGATTATTTTTTAGTAAAGTTACACTGCCAGGAATACTTCACACAGTTATTATGGATGAAGAACACGCGTCTGTGCTGATCATATTTTACAAAACTGACAGTTTTTTTTTAAATTTATTTTTACATGCAAGCATGCAAGTATATAAATACAATAAAAGGTACATAAGAAAACCAAATGTAGCAAGCACAAAACAAACACCGGCCAGAAGGACCGACATCACAGTACAAAAACATCAAGAAAACAAAAAGCGCAAACAGGCAAACAATACCCAAAATACAATAACACATAAACCAAGATCATAATACACAGAGAAAGCAGAGGAGAACAATAAAAAATAAAAAATAATAAAATAATAACATGGCACAATAACAATTCAAACAAGAAACAACAAAAAACAAAATTTCTGCACAAACCCCTCACGTAAGAGGGCAAACAGCATAGCCAGAAGGGCACATAATACAACAAAATCAAAGAAACATAATTATGAAAAGGTATAGCCTAAATTACAATAAACAGGGACATTGAGAAAACTAAATACGACATCGGCCTGAAGGGCACACAATAAATATCACAGAACATACCAAGTCCTATACACACTCGATATACACAGCAAGCACACAAACTATCAAGAGTGCGCATACTTATCCGGCCACTCCGCTGCCGGGAAAAGAACACAATACGCCTCCCAAAGCAACAGGATGTCGTCCAAAACAGGGTGACGAAGGGTCGTACGAGGATCGGGCATCGAAATCGGCACACCCTCAACAAAAACCCGAGCCTGTGGAACCCAGACAGTCGAGGGGCACCACGGAACAGGCAGCACTCGGTCATGAAAGTGAAAATCCAAAGGGTTGGTCTTCGAATCATACGCCACGCCGGAGGCCAAGATGAACGGGACGGGCTTCCCCCTACAGGCGCGGGCAACGGGCAGCGCACTTGTAACCTTGGCAGCCCCACAGGGCTCCGCAGCAACCACCGGACGGGACACCTGCAGGGGCCCCCCTCGCCGAACATCCTTCTTCAGCAACAACACGAGGTCGCGGCCTGCACCAGCACCCACCTCACCAACGTCCGGAGGAGCAACCACCCCCCACTGCGGAGAACCGCCTGCAGAAGAAACAGGTGAATCATAAACACAATCTTCGGCATCAGCAGGTACATGGACGTCAGCGACCACCACATCATCTCCCGAAGACCCATCGGCGTCGAAACCCTCCACATCAGCCCATGCAGTAGAAGAACGCCTGGACCGCTTGGGCACCGGGCGCACATCCTCAGAGCCGGAGGCGGACCCAGAACCACGGGCATCACAAGCCGTGCGAACCAACGCCCGTCTCATGACGGCAGCAGCCTCAACCGCAGGGGGAACCGGACCACACACAACAGGAGGCCCCACAGCCACCCCAGCACTCAGCACAGCCGGGACCCGAGGCGAGTATGCAGGCGAGCACGCAGGGCCAGGCGCAGCAACTGAAGACGGGTGAGCAGACGGCGAGGAGGGAGCATCAGAAAGGCCCACGGGAGCAGCAGGGACAGGAGCAGGAGTATCCACCGAGGGCATCGCAACATCCTGAGGAGGGTCGGCGACATTCGGGGGAACGTCCACCACAGGGGGCGCATCAGGCGACACAGGGGCTTAGCCGCGTCCGGAGAGGCGTCCAGAGCCACAGAAACCTCCTCCACAGGAAGCGGTGGAAAGTCCTCCTCACTGAAGAGGTTCACAGGCGCAGAGGCCGGCGCAGAACATTCAGCAGCCTGATGGCCCGACAGGCCACAACGATAACATGTCCGAGGCTGGCGGGCGTAAAACACACGAACTGTGTACCCCATCAGACGCACAGAGGACGGAATATCCTCCCGTAGCCTCATGCCCAGGGTACGAATGTTCGTCCGGACACCCTTAAGTGGGCTCGAAGATACCACATTCACCCTCACACTAACGACGGCGCCAAAACGGCTGAAGTACCGCCGTAGCAGACCCTCCGGAAACTCCAACGGAGCCCCATGGACGCTGACGTAGGTGAGGGCACCACTCCGATCAGATATGGACACAGTGCCCGCACCATCCTGTAGAGGCAGTGTCCGCCCCTCGTATCGACGGAGAAATTCGCGATACGCCATTTCCTCAGTGAATTTGAGGATCACTCGACGGGCCGTCACCAGCTCGACACCGTAAATATCCATCACAGGTACCTGCAGCTGCTCACACACCCGTGCAATCTCTGGGTACCCAGCCCGGCTGGAAAATTCCAGGCCCACAGACTGAGCCCGCAGTACTGGTGGGAGGGGGACCCCCATCGTAACTCAGTTCCGCCACGTCAGCACTCAGCCAGCCAGTAACCACACTGGGAGGGCAGCGACGCCCCGCCACCTGGCGACCAAACAGCTACCAACCCCAGCAGTCACGGAGGGACACGTCCGCACTCCACGGCTGCTCAGGGTCCATACAACTGACAGTCTGCACAGAGGTGAATTGGCTGTTTGGCAGCTGTGCGGAGCGGTTCTGTTGACATTCGCTCCTCAGTCTTACCTGGACGCTTGGCGTGCACACAGCTGTTGGTTTTTTTTTTTTTTTTGTGGGCGCTGGCCTGGCTGGCCGCGGATGGCGTTGCCCTTGCCGCCTGTAAAGCGTGTGGATACGGTTGAGTTGACCTTCTCTGGTCTGGTAAACTACTCATTGTTGGAAGTTGCTCTCCTGGACGTGCTGGGTATCAACCCTGCAGATGTGTGTGGTGTGCAGCTGGCTGGGGAACATCGGGCCTTGGTTAAGCTGACTGATGTGTGGGTTGTGGTCGTCAAGTTTGATGGGCGTACTGTACCTTTGCCTGGCACGGCGGGTACGGTTTCTGTAACGGACTTGTGCGTTCCTGTGACGTTTGTGGTGGTACGGGGCTGCCATTTGAGTTCCCGGAGAGCCTGCTCCGCCGGTTCTTTGGGGGATATGGGAGTGTTCTCGCCTGTCGGCGAATGTGCTGACGTCTGCCGTCTCCGTGGTGTCCTGATTGGTACCCGCACGGTTACCATGAAGCTGAGGAAGGCGATCCCTTCGTCGATGGTGCTGCTGGGGTTCAAGGTGCAGTGCTTTTATGCGGGACAGGAGCGCACTGTTTTCGGTGCGGTATGGCTGGACACCAGCTGCTGGTTGCCGTAATGGCACCGTGCGGTTGGTCAGTGTCTTCCGAGAAGAGGATTTCCCGCCTCTACATGGCCTTGTGGACCTGGGGGATGATCCTGCTGGGTTGACCCCCCCCCCCCCTGCACCTGCCGGTGATGATGGCATTGTGGGTGCGGTGCGCCCAACTGGTGCTGACGTGTCGGGTCCGTGTCTGTGGACCCCCCTGATGTGGGCGGTAGTGCGTGGTCACGCTTGTGGAGGTGCATCCTCCCCGGTTGCCATCGCCGTCGATGTTGACGCTTCGGTGGGCGTGGCCCTGTGTTGTCACCAGTGGATGATGTCGCACCAGATTCTGGTGCGCCTGGATTGGTATGTGCTTCTGCCCTTGGTGTGGAACCCTTGGAGGCGGATGAGTTATTGGAAGTGGGCCGCCCCTCTCGTCGTCCCTACCACTGCTGTCCCGGGTCAGCCTGGCTCTCAGACGAAGCGCCGGAAGACGGCCTGGAGTGGTCGCTCCGGGGACCGAGGGCCTTCGGTGCGGAGGTTGGAGCCTGATGCGAGTTATGTGGTGGTGAGGCGGTGTCCGTGGTGGCCCCGTCGGTGCCGGGCGGTGGAGGTGTGTTGTGGACCCTCCTAGTGATCTCGTGTGTGGTCCCCTGGGGTACGGAGCCCGGAGTGGGCGGTGGTGGATCCGGGGGACTGTGGCAGTGATGATCACGGCCTTGTGATGAAGTTACGGAAGGACTCTGGCCTCCCCCCCCCGTGGGGGGGTGCGTCCCCGTCGCCTGGGAACCCGGTGGCGGCTGCTACTGCTTCCATGTACGGGGTGTCGGCTGGGACAGTCTGACAGTTTTGTGGTTAGATAGGTTTATCTCTTTTCCCAATGGATCCTAAATTAACGTGTGCTTCGCTGAATGTGAATGTTTGCGTTCTGTAGCTGTGCAATTGGGCCTGGTGTCGATGCTGCGTGAGTGGAGGGTGGATGTGGCTTTTGTGCAGGAGCACAATGTGCAGGAGGTGGGGTTGTTACATGTGTTGGCGAGGGGTTTACGGTGGTGTTAAACCCTTCGCGTGGCTTGCGTGGAGGTACATTGATCCTGCTTTCTAAGCGGGCCCCGTTTCCGTGCTTCACACGGAGATGGACGAGGGTGGTCGGGTGCTGTTAGTTAGGGTCTCATTTTTGGGGTCTGAGGTCTCTCTCTTGAATGTGTACGCGCCATCTGGGGCGGTGCAGAGCAGGAACGGGAGTTTTTTTTTCCGGTGACGTGCTGCATTTTTTGCGGCACGATACGAGGGGATGATTTTTGGGGGGGATTTTAATTGTATTACGTCGCCGCGGGATAGCAACAGTCTTCGTCCGGCGAATATCTCGCCGGCTTTGACTGCTACCCTGAAGAGTTGCGGGTTTAGGGATGCGGCCGTGTTGCAAGGGTCCTTTGGAGTACACTTTTCTCTCGCGTGGGGCTTGCTCTCGCCTTGATCGTTTTTACGTGCCTACTGGGGGTGGTTCCGTTTTTTCTTTACGGACGGTTCCCGTGGGGTTCTCGGACCATTGCATGGTGGTGTTGCAAGTGGGGATTCGCAGCCAGGTGCGGGTTGGCCGTGGCTGGTGGAACTGAATTGTGGGTTGCTGAAGTGCCCTGTTGTGTGTGCCCAGTTCCGGGCCCGGTGGGCTGTTTTGGCCGCTCGGAAAGGGGCGTTTCCCTCGGTTCTGGATGGTGGGAATGGGCTAAGGTGGAATGTCGGTCGTTTTTTCGGGTGCTGGCGAAGCGGGAGGCGTCGGGAAGGTTTGGTCTGTTGAGGGTCCTGCAGGCACGGTTGGTTCGCCTGTATGGGTTGCTGAATCAGGGTTTAGATTGGTTTCGGGAAATCTCGGTGTGTAAGGATCTCATATGTGGGCTGAGGGAGGAGATGGCTGAGGGGGTACGTGTGCGGGCTGGGGTGGAGGAACTTGTGTGGTGAGAAGCTCTCGCAGTTTTTACTGCGGAGGGAACGGGTGGGGCGTGCCTCGGTTTTGTTGGAAGGTCTTCATCGGCCGGACGGTTCGATGCTGTCGGACACGGGGGGGTTTTGCATTATGTGCGTGGTGAATTGGAGTCTTTTTATGGGTGGTTGCGGGATGAGGGGTTGATGGCGTCCTTCCTCCAACACTGTGCGCCGGGGTTGTCGGATATGGATTGTGTGGTCTTGTGCGGAGGTAAGCCCTTCGGAGCTTTGGGAGGTTGTGCGGTCCTTTCGTCGTGGTAAGGTTCCGGGGTCGGATGGGTTTCCGATGGAGTTCTATGTTGAATTTTGGGATGTGCTTGGTGCCGATTTTTTGGAGGTGGTTCGGTTTTGTCTTCGGAGTTTGTCTCTGTCAGTTTCGCAAATGATGGTCTTGTGCGGCTTCTTCCGAAGCCGGGGGACTTGCGTTTTTTTTGCAAATTGGCGGCCTATTACGTTGTTGAATGTGGATTACAAGATTATTTCCAAGTTGTTTGCTGGACGTCGCGCTCAGTTGTGGGGTCGGTGATCTCTTGGGGTAGTTTTGTGGCATTCCGGGTAGGTCGTTGGTGCAATGCAATTCCCTTTTTCGGGATTTGCTCCTCTATGTGGAGGAGTCTGGTGTTCCCGCGGCCATGATAAGCTTGGATTGGTCCAAGGCTTTTGATCGCGTACCATTGGGTTTGTTTTGCGAGTCCTGGAAAGGTTTGGTTTCCCGCCCCATTTGTGGGCTGGATACGGATGTTGTACGCTGGTTGCAGTAGTAGGGTGTGTGTAAATGGTTTCCTTAGGCTCCTTTCGCTATTCGACGTTCGGTTCGACAGGGGTGTCCTCTGTCGATGCTTCTCTATATTCTGTTTCAAGAGCCTTTTTTTCGAGCCGTGCGTGCTTGTCGTTCGGTTGTTGTCACGTGTTTGCCTAATGGCTTGTCACTCAAGATTGTGGTTACGCTGACGACACGGTCTTGTTTTTTGCCTCTGAGGGTTCTGTGCCTGCTGTTCAGGATTTGGTGCTTCAGTTTGAGTCGGCTACGGGGCTTTGGTCATTCGTGGAAAGTCTTGTCTTCTGGGATTGGGGGGTTGGGCCTCTCGTTTGTGTGGTCTGGTTCGTGGTTTCCGGTGGTTCAGTCCATTCGGGTTCTAGGGATTACGTGGTTCAGGTCGTATGTGCAGTCCTTGGAGTTTAATTGGGAGGCGGTTTCACGGGGAGTGGGCGTGGCTGTGGGGATGTTGTCGCAACGGGCCCTGACTATTTACCAGCGGGCGATTGTCGTGTCTTAAGGTTTTGTCGAGGGTCTGGTTGTTGCGCAGTGTTTTCCGTTGGATCGGCGGAAAGCTCGCGCTCTGGAGGGCTTGGTGTATCGTTTGTGTGTGTGTGTAGCCGGTATCATCCGGTTCGTCGATCTACGTTATGTCTTAAGGTGTCAGAAGGTGGAATTGGTATTCCTGATGTCTATGTGAAGGCGTTGGCTTTGTTTTGGGGGTCGGTTCGGAGGAGTTTGGTGTTAGGGGTGGGCTAAACTCCTTGGGGTTGTTTTACTGCTCTATGAGGTTTAGTTTTTTTGCTTGATCTGGGTCGTTGCCAGAGGTGGCCCTGTATACGCCTCCCGTGTACTCGTGGGCGGTTTTGATCCTTCGGGCGCTTTGTCATTTTCCCGGGTTTGTGTCTTTGGTTGTCGGGAAGTGTATGGGGCGCTTGCCTCTCGGGTGCCTCCCAGGGTCGAAAGTTTGTACCCTTGTTTCGACTGGGGGAATGTGTGGAGGCGTTGAGTGGGCCGTGTATTGCGCCACGGACGCGTGAGTTGGTTTTTCGATATTTGCACGAGTCTTTGGCTACAAATGCGAGGCTCTTTATGTTGGGTTTGGTCGCCTCTGATAGTTTGTGTTCATTGTGGGAGGCCTGAGACTCAGTTGCACGTCTTTTTTTTGTGAGCGGGTTCAGGGTTTGGTTGGGTGGTTGCGGGATGTAATTGCTGCCTTTTGTGGTCTGGGGGGGCAGGTTGACTTATTGCAGTTTTTGTTTTTTTCGTTCCCTCGGGCTCCAAGCGGGTGCGTAACACGCTCGGGGTGTTGTTAGCGGACTATATTTTTTGTTTATGGGTTGGTAGGATGGAGGGGATATGGGGTGGGGAGGATTTTGGGCTTTCTGAAGGGCCGTCTGTCGTATACTATGTGTGGTGGTTGCGTCGCTCCTTTCCTAGGGTTTTTGATGCTTGTTCACGGTCGAGTATGTCCGGGGTGCTGCATTGGTGTAGTGGTGGGTTCCTGTGGGTGTGGTTGTGTGTGTGTGTGTGCGTGTTTCTTTGGTTCGGTTTCCTCTGGTGGATGGGGGTTTGGGGGTCTGTGTTTGTTTGTCTTTGGGGTTTTGTGTGTGCTGGGGTTTGCTTGGTTGCCTTGTGTGGAAGGGTTTTGTTTGTGTGTGGGTGGTATGTGGTGTGTTTGTGGTGCTGTGTTGCATGTCTGTCTCTCTCCTGGTGTGTCCGGTGCGTGGGTGTTTTTTTCTGCTTGGTGGCTGCCGTCCTCTGTCTGGGGGTCGGGTTTGTGTGCTGGTGGCTGTGTTGGTCTTGTATGTGTTCCATTGTTGTGTGTTTTTGTATGCTTGTGTTCATTGTCATTTTGTATTGCTGCCTTGTGTTATGTGCTTTCCATTATGGTTCCTGATGGCACGCCCTGTATGGGTGGCGTTGTGTGTTTATGGTTTATTATTACGGATTGTTCTATTTTCTGTATCACATTTACTGTGTTATATTTTCCAATGTTAGTTTGTACTATACTGTTTCTTTATTTTTTTTACTTTGAGTTTTACTATGTACTGCTAATGTGTTCTGTTTATTTTATGTATTGTGCTGTGTATTGCCTTGTTGTATTCCCTTGTTAATTTCCGGCATGTTACTCTACTGTTGTGTTTACTGTGTTTTATATTATCATGTTTTGTTCTTGTGTTCTCGATTCTGTGGTGTGTTGTCTGCTGTTGTGTGGTGTGGCGCATGGTGCGTGTGTTTTTGCGTTTGTGTTGTGTTATTTAGTATGAGTATTCCTTGTTAATTTTTTTTACCCTTGTGCTCTTGTGCGCCTTTGTAATTACTGACGCTTTGTACGCCCCATCTGGGTGGTGCTGCTTTTATTTGTTTTGTGTTTGTTTTTGTGTGTGTGTGTGTGTGTGTGTGTGTGTGTGTGTGTGTGTGTGTGTGTGTGTGTGTGTGTGTGTGTGTGTGTGTGTGTGTGTGTTCTTATGTTTTTATTATTCTTGTTTTCAGTTATATTGTTCTGTGTTACTTGTTATCTGTGTTGTTGTTATTCTGTGTTCTTTGTTATTCTGTGCTTCCTGTTTATATGGTTATTGTACGCTGTACTTGCTCTGTTTTAACAATAAAAAGACAGTCTGTACAGCGTTTTCTCAGTACTAAAACCACAAAATATTAGACGCCAAAAATGTGTACTTTAGTAATGATCTTGGCCACATTTTAGCCACATGTATGGAAATGTCATCGGTCAAGATAACGGGTCCGTGGAAGTGTGTCGTGTATCAGATGGTTTAAAGAGTGTTTTGCAAGCCAGACCATCAGAAAGTGCGCGTTTTGTCATGGTTGGGCCAACGTGTTGGTCAAGGGGACAGTACGAAGATGACACTGTTTGTTACTTGTGCAAATGTCCTAAAAAAATCTGAAATTACCTGTAATAAACCCAACTCGATATATTATTATGTTAATATAAATTTTATTTTGAGGGTAACATTCACTATATTATCTGTGCTGAATTGCGTGCTTGTGTTTCGCTTTCTGATTTATAAACAATGTATTTTCTTCAATTATTATGTAAATATAAATGATTATGTTTAACATGTATATTAGTATCCCATGAATTCAGAGGAATAGACATTTAAAATTAAATATTTCTTCTAACAAACCTTTTCGCCTGCCTATGAACATAATGGTAAAGAAAACTGCCTCGAGAGATACACACTAAATATACTCAACCAAAGCAATTTACACACATATTAACATTTGCTTCAAACAAGCCAGTGAATGCTGAACTGTCTGAAGCCTTGCCTTTGCTTGTTTGATGAAGATTTATCTACAAAGAGGTGGGCACAGGATGTCCGTCGGTGGTAGCTGTTTTGAGGTGATTAGCCAGTCGGTTATGTTTTTCTGGTCACTGGGAGGTCGTTTGTCTTGGTGTGTTGTATACCATATGTTGAACGCTATTTGGATTGTCTGTCCTTACTTTGTGGTTGCTATCGTGGGTAAGATGCCGTTTGACAGTATTTATTAGCGTGTCCTGCTGCCGACTTTTTTTTTTTTACCAGAATAGTGACCGTAATGATGACATTCACCACCGCTAGTTTGTGTGGTTACTTTTAGTTTCATGGACTTTTTAAAGCTTTTAAGGTCCTTGGCTCAGCCACTGAAACATATTGATCAAACTGATTAAAAATAATGCTAATTTTCAAAAAGTATTTAGTATATATTTACTACCGAAGAGCTTAACATTATGCCCTTCAACCAAACAAGTCTTTATTGGTGATTGAATAGTTTTGTTCTTACAAAAAAGAACCCTTGTAAGCACTAAAGTTATTAAGGCAATCGATGATAATTAAGCCAAACAGGTCCCCAAGGGCAGA
>WNGS01122303.1:0-13330 GCA_020271785.1 Procambarus virginalis
TAACGAATTTACTCAGTTTCTATGATCGAGCCACAGAAATCTATAAAGAATTCTGATCAAGAAAGAGATCTAAGGGGTTGTTTTAGATAGAAAACTATAACCTGAGGATCATATTAAGAACATTGTGCGAGGGGCCTATACTACACTTTCTAACTTTAGAATTGCTTTTAAATACATAGAAGGTCAAAAAGTTTTAAAAGTACCAGGAGAGCAGCCAAGTGTGTCCCCAAGGAAAGCCCTTCCAGAAAAATGGATTAATAATGATAAAGTGAATTTGCAAAGGAAGAATTTGAGTAAAAACTAATGTAGAAATATGACCAAACCTAACATACCCAGATAATTTTGGCAAACCCAATAGCTGATAGTACATGATAGATTTTAGAGCAGGAAGATCATGACTCTCACAGTTACTTGACCTCTATGACAAACCATGAAAACTACCTCTGCTGAAGAAATTGAAAAACTGCAAAGCAGATGTTAATAAAGTTTTTAACCGGGCAGAAGAAAATAACATGATGTTTAACAGTGATAATTTCCAGATACTAAGGTGCAGTAAAAATAAAGACATCAAACATTATACAGGTAGCCCAGTTTAGATCCAAACTAAACCTCTTATCAAATATCTATGACAATCATCACTTTAAAGAACACAATAAAGTGGCTGTCACAACTGCAAGAAAAATGACAGGTTGGATAACAAGAACCTTTCACACTGAAAATGCTATACCGATGATGATACTTTTCAAGACGCTTGTGCTCTCTAGAGTGGAATTCTGCTACACAATGACAGCTCCTTTCAAAGCTGGAGAAATTGTTGACCTGGAGAGCATGCAGAGATCCTTTACTGCTAGAATCCACTCAGTAAAACATGTACACTATTGGGATCGACTAGATCCTAAATCTTTATTCTCTTGAGCGCAGGCGGTAGAGTTACATAATAATTTACAGATGGAAAATAGTATAGGGGCTGGTCCCAAACTTGCACACAGAAATAACATCACATGAGACTAGAAGGCATGGCAGAATGTGCAGAATAACTCCGTTGAAAAGCAGAGGTGCAACAGGTAATCTGAGAGAGTATCTCAACATCAGAGGCCAGAGACTATCAACATCAGAGGCCCAAGACTGTTAAACACGCTTCCACTACACATAAGGGGGCATAACTGGCCGACCCCTCACAGCGTTCAAGAGAGAACTGGATAAGGACCTCCGGAGTATACCTGATCAGCCAGGCTGTGATTCATACGTCAGGCTGCAAGCAGCCACGTCCAACAGCCTGGTTGACCAGTCTAGCAACGAGGAGGCTTGGTCGACGACAGGGCCGCGGGGTCGCTAAGCCCCGAAATCACCTCAAGGTAACCTCAAGGTAAGGAATTGTGCCAAACCACTTCGATCTGATCTTGTGTAAAACCCTGGTTTGTTTCTCGGAGAGGCTGCAGGATCCAAGAAAGTTCAGTAGATCTTCTGGTTTCAACTCTTTTGACTGTCGTAGCTCAGTCAATTAAAGCAGAGTCTGGGATGCTCTCGGATGTAGGGTCAAATCCTCGTCACGGCCCTTGTGGATTTGTTCATTAGATGCATCACACTATTGTGATTTCTGTGTGTAACGAAGTAAGGGCGAAGAGGAAGAATGGGCTATTGACATAGCTCGAGTGCATGGGGGGAGTTGTGTAAAACCCTGGTTTGTGTCTCGGAGAGGCTGCAGGATCCTAGTAAGTTCAGTAGAACTTCTGGTTTCAACTCTTTTTGACTGTCATAGCTCAGTCGATTAACCCTTAAACTGCGCATGGCGTATATATACGCCCTGAGTAACATGTCCCACGGTGCGCATGGCGTATATATACGCCATAGGGTGCCACTCCCGATTCAAATGGCCCGCGGCTACACGGGGTTCACATTAGCTTCCTCTGGGCTCTTGTAAACAGACGCAATTTAAAAAAAAAATCGTGGGCAATATTCTCAGGTGTGAGAGGCACATTACTGTTGGAGCAACCAAGTCTGGTGCACGCAGCATGAGCGAGCAGCATTGCTGTTCAGCTTGTGACCACAGCATCGCCGAAAAATGTCAAAATAAATATATAATTGTTATTATTTAGCGATGACAATATTACAGATGACCCCTGACTGTGATATAAATAACCAGGGTTGTGATAATAGCAGGATTGTTGTAATAATTAGCGCTGTAGGAGGAGTGATGCTGAGAGACGGAGGGAGACAGCATCGTTTACTGACTGTGTGGCCACCTGTTATTGTTTACATTCACCATACCAGCTCAGAGGTTCTCTATGGTGAACACAAATGTAGATACTTATATATAATGTGTGTATTAGTGTAATAACAGCAAAAGGGTTATGCTGGGAGGAGCCATCTGGGTGACGGAGGAGCCATTTGGGTGACGGAGGTGACGTCGTCTGCACGATTTGTCTAGCTGTTCAGAGAGTTTCTACTATGCTCTTTGGGCGCACTACAAGCTTAGGTGTACAGTTACGGTGCATAAAACATGCAGATATTTATATATAATATGTGTATATAGGGTAATAACACTGCAAACAGTATTGTTGTGGGAGAAAGTTTAGTGCGTGTGACCTTGAAAGAGTGACGGAGCCGCCAGCCGCCAGCTGTGTATAGCGACGACTCTTAGTGCCTGAACAAACTATATTAGCTTAGCTGTACAGTTGTGGTGAACAAAATATATACATACTTATATATAACGTCTGTATATAGTGTAATAACACCACAAATGGTATTGTTGGGGAAGAAAGTTTAGTGCGTGTGTTGAGGGAGTGGCAGCGAGTGGCTGGCTGGTGTGTGGCGGTAACTCATCGTTGCTTTTCGACTCTCAATACCAACTTAGTGGTTCGTTATGGTGTCCAAAACATGCAGATACTTACATAAAACCTGTGTATAGAGTGTAATAGCAGTAAAACTGTTTGTTTATTGTTTTATAAACATAATAATAGAATCACACATTGCACACTATACTTTTGAGTATAGCGATTATTCACCACTTTTATTATATAAATATATTACAATACACACTATTGAATAATATTACTGCAAAAAAAAAAAAAAAAAAATCAATCAGAGACATTGAAACAATTAGGTAATAATATCTTTGTGGCAACTCCCATCTGTCAGTGCGGGTGACGCTGACCGGCCCTGACGACCGCTCTGTCAACGCCCACTTTTTGCCAGACTTCCTCGGTCAATTGCGCCCAAAATGTCACCTACGATTTTTTTGTTATTTTTCCCGTGCTCAGGGGACACAAATTAACGTGTTTAGAAGACGAAAAAAATTTTTGAATTTTTTTTTCTTGCGCACAGGGGTGTAAATGTCCCCAGGATCCCTTAGCAGTGTAAGGGTTAAGGCAGTGCCTGCGATGCTCTCGGACGTAGGTTTGAATCCTCGTCACAACCCTTGTGTATTTGTTCATTAGATGCATCACACTATTGTGATTTCTGTGTGTAATATTGTAGATTAGGCCACCAAATGAGGTATAATTTATATTTTGCAAGAGGTAAATAATTTTAGCTTATAATATATCAACTTATATTGGTAAAAGTTATAATTGTCCCTCCAATCTATGTGCAGATAAGATTCTGGCAGGCTGAATCAAATATACAGTCTACTTAGCATCATAATAATACAATGTTGAAGTTAACCAAAATATAATAAAAATAAATCAATGGCTGCTAGGATTTTCCCACATAAGTATGATCCTCAACAAACCGGATAAGCTAGAATTAAACCAGTGGTTCATGAAATCTAGGATCAACATAAACTAATTAGTGCAATATTTACATATATATTAATTACAGCAGCAATACACTGCTAAACAAATTTCTAGCCTAACTTACTCAATCTCGGCTAACAGTGAACAGAATTTACAGCAGGCACTAACATTGTTACAAGGACTGAACCAAAAGAACAATTGTGCTTTTTCATTACAAGAGGTTGATAAGAGGCTAATTATAATTATAAATTTATATTTAAGTGTTTATATATAAACATACAACATATTGCACTATACCAATTACTGCATATTACCATTATTTACAGCCAACTATTATACAAGGGTAGGACATTATTAGACTGGTGTTGTACAGCAACCTAGTGTAACTTAATTAATTGTGCTAACCTGGTGTAAAGGTAGGATTTTACACTTGTCTAGAGTTGAACCTATTGTACAGCCTAGCAGGTATATATATTTTATTATGCAGTTATTATGACAACACGAGTTGTGTTGTACATATACCATTACCATAGTAATAATTTAACTATAATCATTTCACCTTTGAGTGTTAATCTGTGTCTCTGTACCAACTAAGAGTGATAAAGACGAGCTAACTTGCTGTGAATCCAGCATAGATACAAGATTACCATTCAAATCATAGTGTGTCTGATTATATAATGTGTATTAATTAAATGATAAACAGCTCTAGTTCAAGCCCTAGAAGCAGCCCAAGTCCAAGCCCATCAAGGCTTGGCCCTAGTACAACTGCAGCATGGCTAGCCCAAACAGCCATCATGTCTACTGCAGGAAAAGTGTAAGCGACCCTCACAGGTATGCAAGGCCATTTAATCAGACAGATCAATAAATGCGAGGATTAATGTAAACAAACTTCACTTAATCATGTTGAACTAGAGGGCTATCATAAGGTTGCCGAGAGAAAATTTGAACAAGTAAGAAGCCAAATGCATAAATATCAGGATGTTCTTAGTGACACTGCAGTAGATGAAGCAACAATAGAGGCTGTCGTACTAGAACAGATAGATTGTGAAGATGCCATTCAAATCAAGTTACAACACTTTCTTAATGAAATAATGTGTTGCAAGGCAAAAACAAATATTACAACCACAGCTTCCCAAAACCCAAAAAAGCCAGAAGTCAAACTACCATCAATTAGTTTACCTACTTTCTTTGGAACAGAGAACGAAAATTGGGATAACTTCTGGAACAAATTTGTTGACTCAGTAGATGCTAATTCCAATATAGCTAAGACCACCAAATTTGCATATTTACAAGCTATTTATTAAAGGGTGAAGCATTAAAAGTGGTCTGCAATATAATATTGTCAGATGATGGCTATGATCTCGCAGTACAGCTACTTAAGGAAAATTATGCTAAACGAAACGAGCTATCAGACACTTAACACAAAAATTGGTGGATATATCACCCACAGAAGGATTTGCTGATTCACTCCAAGCCTTTAGATGGGAGCTTGAGTCCTTACTCAAAGCACTTAGCCTTAAAATAAACCTAGAAGAATCGGATTGGATAATTCAAATTCTTGTAAGATGCAAATTACCCAGTGAAATACTGGATAAGTTGTGTGCCTTACATAACAAATCTTCTCTGGCAGTAAAAGAGATTACAGAAGGTTTATGTTCTGTTATAAAACGACAAAGAGACAAAACAGAGGTTTAATCAACACCTAAACCTTTGTTAACCACCCATAGTAAACAACAGAGTACAAACAGTACTCTAAATAAATATAAACAAACTACCTCCACCCCCAGGAGGAAACAAGGCAGTGTGGGCATCTGTGCAGTGGGACCCTCCAAACCTACAGTTAATGTGTCACTTAAAACGGTGACTCCCAAAGGTGCTGTTAACGTCTGTTCTGTGAAGGAGAACATTCCATGTACAATTGCAATACTTACCCTGATCGTGCTACACGTGTAAGACGACTCAAGGAATTGCGCAGAAACACCAGGTGTCTAAGATCACATAACCCCGATACCTGTGCAACTCAAGTGCACATCTGCAATAGGTGCAATAAGAGTCAACACAATACAGCACTGTATGGGGACTGAAGTACAAAGTATCACGAACCACAGATGGAGGAAGGAACTTCCACTTCAGTACAGCTATGTAAAGTACTTCCAGATGTAAGTTCACCAACAACCAAGTCTGATCATAATTCAGCTTTGCCCACTGCCCAATTAATCCTTAAAACCAAAAGGTTCAAGGTCACCATACATGGATTATTTGACCAAAGGGTCCCAAATGACATTTATCTCCCAAGAGTTGGTAGATACCTTGAAACTCAAGTCTGTACAAGAGACAAAATTAGATATAGCAGGATTCCTGGCTAACTCAGGAGTCCGAGTCTTCAAAGTGGAACAACCTAGATGGTTATGTCCGAACGGTACAGGCTCTTGTTGTAGACAAATTCCCATCAGACCTGTATGTTCATGATCTAGGAACAACAGCCAAATTCCTGGAAGTAAAGGGAATCAAGTTGGCTGACAAAATCACGTCTGACAACCTCTTCAATATTGGTATCCATATCAGTTCAGATGTTTACCATAAGTTTATCAAACGAAAGGATGAAAGACCTACTACCCCAATAAATATAGCATTTAACTGCAGTGCTAAGACTATGCAGAATAATGTTTCATTGAATGACTGCCTTCAAATTGGCTCTAGTCTGGCACAAAGGCTATACCATGTGTTGTTAAAGTTCTGCATGGGGTTCTTATGCATACACGGCCGACATCAGTAAGGCCTTCCTTAGGGTAGGTCTCCAAGGAGAAGAAGACCATAACTACACCAAGTTCCAATTGATCAAGGATCCTAACTATCCAAACAGTAAATTAATCACCTACAGGTTTGCATCAGTTTTGTTTGGTGCTACTTCTCCATTTCTGCTACAAGCTACCTTGGACACGCACTTGAAGAAGTATAATATCCCAAATAAAACTGAAATTAGCAACAATTTGTATGTGGTCAATTTCCAAGGAACAATGAAGTAAACAAGCAATGAAAGTAAACCACTGAACATATATGACTAGCCCAATCGAGAATTATTGATAGCAAATATGCCTCTCCAGTCGTGGGTCTCCAACAATACTAAATTAAATCAACTGATCGAAACAAAATTTCCCGACTACAAGGTACCCCAGAAGACAAAGGTACTAGGAGTCAAATGGGATACGACTGCAGATCAGTTGACAATCAAGTCGGTGGAACCAGATACCACCAACCTAACAATGAGAAAATTATTATCACAAGTCAATCAATCCTTCGACCCATTGGGATTATTAAGGCCAATCTTAATAAATGGAAAGTTGATAATGCAGGAATGCTGGCAACAGAAGATAGGCTGGGATGATCTTCTAGCACCTGCCTTACAAGAAAAATGGCAAGGGCTAGTGAAAGATTTAAGTATCCTAGAGTCTGCCAAGTTCCCTAGGAACACAGTAAATAAAAAACAACCAATTAAGCCACATGTTTTCTGTGATGCCTCAGGAAAGGCTTATGGCACAGTAGCTTACCTGGTATCAAATGGGCAAGCCAATTTGCTCACATCAAAGGCCAGAGTGGCACCATTAAAGAAACGATCATTGCCACAACTGGAGTTAACTGCCATACTGCTATGAGTAAGATTGGCTCATTATCTGATCAAGGCCTTGAGCAACATCCACTTTGAAAAAACAGTAGTATGGTCGGATGACAAGGCAGTACTACAGTAGGTGAAAAACAATAACAGTAAAAATCTGTAAGTTAGTAACCACGTTAAAGAAATACGTGTTATCAGCAGGATACAAACTGAGATATGTACCAACCATGGAGAATCCAGCTGACTATCTCTCCCAAGACCTGACTTTATGGCAATTAACAAAAGCAGAGATGTGGTTCAGTTAACCTCAGTGACTAGTCAGTGACCAGTGGCCTGAACAAAAGCCACAAGTCATTGTGACCAATGTCACTGTTCCCACTGAGAATCCAGAACGACCCCGGACTTTGGTAATTGATCCTAATCGGTATTCTGAACTGAACAAACTACTAGGTGTCACCCAACTTGTGTTTAATTTTCTAAAGAAAATATGAATCAAGCATACATACCCTAGTGCCTTAAGGTACTGGGTCAAAAGAGCCCAAACGTATTCATTCGGGACAGAATGTGACAATATCCCTAAGAAACTTCAAAATGATCTGGGTCTCTGGATAGTCACCAACAATTATAATCTAATCAAATGCAAAGGCCGCCTGCAGCATGTGGACATAGTTCTGGAAGCAAAAAATCCTATATTGCTTCCTTGTCATCACATAGTAAGCAAGCTAATTGTGTTACACATACACAAATACAACACTCTGCATGGTGGGGTATTAGATACCCTCACAGGCTTTAGACAACAGTACTGGCTACCCCAAGGTCGCAGACTGTAAAATCCATAATTAAATCCTGTGTAATTTGCCGGAGGTACGATGCCAGTGTGTGTCTTTATCCGGGATCTCCTCCACTCCCAAAGGAACGAGTTGTACATATTCGTCCCTTTGAGACCACAGGAGTAGATTTCACAGGAGCACTAACTCTGACAGGCACCAAGGACAAAATCTCAGTGAGAGCTTACATCTGCCTGTTAACCTGTGCAACAACAAGGGGTGTCCATCTAGAAGTGACTCCTGATATGAGTACCGAGGCATTCTTACAGGCTTTCCGCAGGTTTGCTTCACGTAGATCCTGTCCTAAGTTAATGTTCTCAGACAATGGACCCTACTTAGTGGCAGGAGAGGCATGTCTGAGGAAAATCTGGAACCACCCAAAGGTGGGCACTACTCTAAATCAGTGGCAGTGCCACTGGAAATTCATACCTCCCAGAACACTATGGCATGGAGGCTTCTATGAACACATGGTTGGTACAGTGAAACATTCGCTTCGGAAAACCCTACATCACCGAAAGATTGACCTGCAGGAGCTCCAAACCATTGCCATAAAAATAGAAGCTCGAATTAACAACCGACCTCTTGCCTACCTCTCTGATGATCTTTCACAACGTAACCATTGAGTCTGGCTCATCTGATGTATGGGGGGTCCTCTAAGAGCTCTAGTGTCCCTTATGGACGAGGAGCCAGTAGATCCTTCATATGTCTGAGAGAGTTACTTGGTGCAACGTTTCAAACATCTTTCAGGAGTAATAAGTTGGTGGAAGTGATGTAAGAAATCAGAGAATGGGATTTCTTGACTTCATCAACAACATGTAAATATTAACTCTCATTTCTATTAAACCACAGTCTAGTGTTTAAACTTAATAATAAAGTATTCACTAGGACTAAATATTAATAAATATGCCAGAAATATAGCTTAATTCCCTATTCCTTAAGACATAGAACTAGCAGATATTGTTGGAACGCCAGCTGAGGGAGGAGTGAGGTGAGTCTCACAGAGAGAATGTAAACAGAGGAACATGAAACAGAGAGGGCTCCATATGAGCAAGCACAACTCGTCACAGACTCCCAAAATATGAATCAACCAACTGAGTAACTGCCACAGCAACTTCTACAACAACAGGAATACCTGAGAAAATTGTGATTTGTTGTTGTTGATGTTGTTGATTTAGGGGCGACGACGATCGTGGGATCGGATGCGCCCCAACGTACCCGTTAAGGATGAATTGCAAAGCCAGGAAAGATAAAACGCCAAGCCAAAATGCGAAACGAGTTACGCCAATCACTAGAAACTAATATGCCATACGGCAAATAAATGCACAGTCAGGCAGATGATTGGGGAGTCCCAGGAGTCCCTCAGGGTGACAAGCACCGGCCCCGCCCCACACAGAGAACACCAGGTAGCAAAACCAAAACTCTGCCCCCAACTAAAACGCAAAAAGTCATCGCGTGTCCTCCGGCAGAGCAGAAGCCGGCCAGCCACCACGGCTGAGGGCACACCAGGAACCCACCAAGACCCGCCAACCCCTGGCACCTCTCAGCCAAGCCGGCCCCGAAACACCATCACACCGCCGGGAGAACTATCCAGAACGCGTAAAAAAAATCTATCAACAATCCCGTGACCCAAGGCTATATGTGCGCCAGGCGTCGTACAATCGGACCGTTGAAGAGGGATGCCAAACGGCAGTAACAAAGCCAAAACATGAAAACAGGACGTGATCCGGCGGCTCCCAGGCGGAGGAGGTATCCAGACGTCCGCTCGGCATCAAGGTTCAACCAGGAATCCCAATTGTGATTTGGAGTTACTGAAAAGATAAGCTGGCTTACACAAACTGTGAAGGTGCTTGCTACCCTAGCTGTATACAGACACCATCGTGCTAGGCGCCATTACATGGCACTCTGAAGCACATGTAGCCACACTCTAAACAGATGTTGGATGAAAATATCCAGCCTAAACAGGCCATACCTATAATATCAAATAAGGATTTACACAAACCTTTTTATGCTATGAAGTAGATAGATTTTATAATATTTTAGATTAGGCCACCATATGTGGTATAATTTATATTTAGCAGGAGGTAATAAATTTTATCTTATAATATATCCACTCAAATTGGCATAAGTTATAATTGTCCCTCCAAACTATGTGCAGATAAGATTCTGGCAGGATGAATCAAATATACAGTCTACTTAGCATCATAATAATACAATATTGAAGTTAACAAAAATATAATAACAATAAATACATAAATGCCTGCTTGGATTTTCCCACACAATGTGAAGCATGAGATCAACAACCATTCATCTTGTCAATCACAATTCACTATTTCTATTTGCGTAGGGCTAACCGCTTAACCTCGGTTTCTACCCACAGACAAACAAAAAGATAAACAGACATTCTCTCCTACAGAATGTTATAGCCTTTCATCCACTGACATACGTGAATCATGTCACCTGATACTCTTCATCTTCCTAAAGAATGCATGATAAACTTTTTCTATGTCTTTTTTTTTATTTGAATGTCTTCTAATTTCTGGCCAAAACTGTAATTCTTTGCTGTCCGAGCACAAGATAATTAAAATACATTTCATAGAACAATGACCAAAACTGCACTTGTTTATTCCTTCATTTTAAAAGCCGAAATAGACCGTTTTCATGTAATTTCATGATATGAATTATTTCCCAGCCTTTTGATGTATCGTCTGAAAACTGCAATAATGTTATGTAATAACTAATATTTTGCATATAACTCCAAACAGTTAAGAAAAGAACTCATAAATCATCAAACTCCATGTGACTCACTAAGGAAAGTTGACATCTTTGTGTGATAAATCACACAAATTTCCCTTCACTCCCCTCGCTTCCCCAAGGCCTACTGCTTCCCTCACACCCTCGCTTCCTACTTCACTCACACCCACAAACACCCACAAACACACACAAACACACCAACACCCAGCACCTTCTTATGCTTCAAGACGATGTAGTCCAATATATCTTTTCCCTGGAAACACATAACCGTAACTGTCTCTATTTTCCGCTTGTTACAACTTGTAACAAAGTTGTTACATCTTGGCTTAACGTGTTTATGACGTATTAGAACGCTGTTACAACTTGCTATATTGGTTGTTATAATCTGGTTAGGAAGTGGTAAAACTTGTTCGAACGTTGTACCAACGTCGTAGTTTCGGTGTGTGTTTGGCGGGTTGCTGCCTTTACTCTGAGCTATGTTACCCATGTAATTACTATCAATAATGTTCTCGTAATTTCCTTTTCAGAATGACAGCTTTTCATTTTCTGGTTCCCTCCTAAAGTAAGTTATCCCTACTTCCAGCAGAATAACTATCAGCACACTGTGATCACTCACTTTCACATGGGGGCTTCCAAAATGATTTCCCTTATGTCAGACTCGTTTAGCGTGAATACCAACGTCAAGTCTAGCTTGGTTCATCATTAGGTATCGTTTCTGAGGGGTCCCACGACCATGTCAGCTTAAACCGTTTATTGTTGCCACGTCCAATATTATTCTCTGTGTTTCCTTTCCATCATGTCTTTCTTTATTCCCCCAATCTATATTTCCATGGTTGAAGTCTCCCATGATTAGAAGTCTGAATCGATTCCTGTAGGCAACAGAGGCTGCCCTTTCTATAATAGTAGTAACTGTCACGTTGCTTCTGTCAAATTTTTTCTGACCCTGCTGATATTTGATGGAAGTTGCATATTCATGGATATCGCAGCGTGCGATATCAATCTCCTCATAACTCTTGTTCCTTGTTATCTGTAGGGCCCCTTCTCGTGTTCCTTCCCTTCCTTCCCTCTCTCTCCTTATTAGCATAGTCCTCTGAAAACACTGATTTTATTATAATACCTGACAATTTAATTTTATTACGTATATTATATCTAAGCTCTTGTGCTTTTTTCTCTAAGTTCATTTGCATTTTTTGTAATCATATCTATGTTTGAGTACATTATTTTGCTGCAAATGTGAATGCATCAAAAGTCATAAGGAAGATTTGAAGCTATACTATGGATGCTCACCGACCAAACACCTTGACGACATGGTCAAAAGCAATGCAACTGAGATTTCAACCAATGGTTTCCAGGGTTTTAATTAATCTATGGTTTCACACATTCCTCCCACTTCTCTTGAGTATGGTCTAGGAGTTCTGCCTCCATAACAATCTTCTTGGTTTTTTCTCAAATTCAAAAAAAATCACATTAACATGATGAATCAATGAGAAAACTAAGGAAGCAAAACTTCTGCGAGCCTCACTTAGCCCTGGTGTTAATATGACTGATGTCGGAGGCTGCTCTGTGGGGTAACTGCTCTGGTGGGGAAGATACTTTGGGGATGGGGAAGGATGTGTTTGCTTCAGGTCGGGGACTCCATGATGGGGCAGCGTATTCTAGACTGGCCTCACGTAGGCAGTGTAAAACGTCGTAAATGCCTCTTACTGTAGGTTTCTGAATGATGTTCTAACTTTTCGCCAGTGTAGAGAACTCTGCTGTCGACTATCCTATTTATATGTGCCTCAGGAGTTAGATTAAGTGTTACGTCCATGCCCAGGTCGGTCTTTTCTCCAGTCGTCACAGGTAGGCAGTTTCCCTTCATTGTGTTTGATTCCCAATTATCTCTCCATGATTTAGGACCCTCATGAACACCAGTTTCGCTCTCATTCTGTCAGCTATTGTTGTTGCCCTCTCCTGCGCGTCTCATCTCTGCATGCCTTGTTGTTGTCACTCATACTCCTACCTGGGTCGTCTACTATTTGGTGGGGGATTGTAGATTTCCAAGATCACAATCCTCGTTCCATCTGCTGTCAGAGTTCCTGTATGGAGCTTGTGCTCTCATTGGTACCCCGATCTGCTCGGTCTCGGCTTCAAACTTCAATTTACGCTTTATTAGGAGTGCCACTTCCCCTGCCTGTCTGTGTGTTCTCTCTTTTCTTATCACCTGGTATCCCCTCTGGAAACGATCGCATCCGAGATCATGCCATTTATTTTAGTTTCCACTATTGCACTATGTCCGGATCTGCCTCACTAATTCTTTCTTTTTATCTCTTCTGCTGTATTAGATACCCCATCAGCATCTGGTGAACCTAACCTTGAGACCTTCTTGGAAACTCCTGGAACCGAGTGTATCCTTTCTCTGGGGG
>WNGS01122304.1:0-14097 GCA_020271785.1 Procambarus virginalis
GAAGTCTTATTGTCCCATACGTGACAGCTAATAATTATATTCACAGAAACTCATTCTTATATGTGTAACCTAGGCTTGAATCAATCATGGGATCCTACTTCTATTATGTTTCTCGGCATTTCGTTCCACAAATCAACAACAATGCTACTGAAACTTCATTTACCCAGGTCTTTTCTATATGTAAACCTATTCGAATTAAGCCCATTTTTTCTGGGCTTATATATGCAGAGGTTGATACTTTTAATACTCTATTACGATACCTTTTGTTATGCTTATTCATTCACTTGAATACTCCTATCCTGTTACTTCCAATTCTTTGATTTATAGCGATTTGCAGAATTTTTTATAACTTGAACACTCCTATAGTGTTACTTCCAATTCTTTGACTTCCTTTATAGAGATTGTAAACCTTTCTTAATATGACAGGATGCTAGTTTGCTAGATTAACTCTGTTATCCTACACTTAACCCATTCTGTTTAATTTATATCCATTCTATAGTACTTCGACCAAAACTGAACTGAATAATCTAAGTGGGGCCCCTAACAAGAACCAGATATAAGATCACAAGAACAAATATAACTCCTATATGCATGTACTGACCTATATGCTCTGTACTGACCGATGAAGCACCACCATCAGTAATGGCCGATGAAGCTCCACCTTTTTCACTGTCAGTAATGGGCGAAGAAGCACTATTTTCTTCACACGATCTAGATACACTGTTACCCAACATGATCACCAAGAGGTGACAGAGACATAACACATACCTTTCCCAATATGAAGCCGCGTTCAACCGTACCGGTAGAGCCAGCAATGACCACCTTGGGCTGGGATGGATCGGGCTCAGGGAAAGCTTCGAGCATCTCCTCAATCCCCATACCATCCACGTCCATCTGTGAAATATTCATGCCGTGCTCTCTTCTAAGTTTTCTATGCCTCTTGGTCGAGTTAATCACGTTGGAGTCAATAGAAAAATTAACTCGAGGCCTGAATCCCGGGAAACAAATAGGCTCAGAATTAGAATGTGTCCAAACAGGAATTGAGGTTTCCTTGATTCCGTCAGTCTGAATATCAGTTGGAATGTTGACCACATCTTCACTCTCTACTCTTCTCCTGAACGCCTTTGAAAGAAACGTCTTAATCCAATTACGTAGTGGAACAGCTTCAGCTTCTTTCAAAATTTTACTTCTACAATGGAAATCTTTACTGATCGCTGGCGTTCGTCTGAATGAAGTGGGTCTGCCTGGGTCACCTATATATATGCAGAGGTAAGGTAGAGGGAACACCTCCCACCTGACGTGATTAATTACCAGTTGACTTGGTAAGGTGCAAACTCATAAGAACACAAGGAACACGAAAACTGTCCATCAGTTGCACCCCACACATCAGTCACACCAGTTCACCCAGTGAGCCAACTCCACGCTGACTTTGTCTCCAGTAGCACAGAGCATCACCTTCACTCACCAGACCACTCCACAAGTGATCATTAGAATTTCATCATGGAATTCCAATTGAGTTATAATCAATCCAGCAATGCTGCTCAGTGCAGAAAACGACCATCTATACTGGATACAAGTTCTGAAAGTGACGGCGAGTGGCATCACGTGAATAAGGCTAACAGGACAAGCCACTCCATGACGACCCATCGCCCTATAATCACTCCAGCTTCTCCAGCTCTTCCAGCTCCTCCGACTAAATCTCCACTGCCAATCTTCAAAGTGCAGCACACCGAAGGTAAGTCTTCCTACGCCACTGTAGTAGACCTCGAAAAAGAGTACCCCCAGCTCCAGATCAGAGCAAAACCTAATCTCAGAGGTGAATACATTCTGAGGCCTAAAGACGAGTCGGCCGCTACGATTCTGAAAAATTACACAAAATGTGAGGAACTGAAACCTGAGGATAAAATACGAAAAATCATTGTCCTCCACTATCCCTTGCATATGGCCCTTGACCATCTCGAAAAGCTGAACTATGTGGTGTCAGCAGAGAGATGCCAAGTAAGAACCACAAAACAGGAAACCCGACAAGTTCTTCTCACAGTTAGAGGACGGATACCGGAGAAACTTGACCTTGGAATCTGGGGCGTGTTCCAACACAGGCCGTACATCCCAGAGCCCCTAAGATGCTTCAGATGTCAGAGATTTGGGCATCACAAAGATGGCTGCCAACGCCCAGTGAGGTGCGGAGTCTGCAGCCAGCCCCATGACACAAAAATATGCATTGATAGACACAAGGCAAACCACCCTGTTCAGTCAAAGTGCCCAAATTGCTCCAAGGCACATCACGCCTGGAACTTGAAATGCCCTGAAAGGCTCAAAAGGCTTCAAACAACCCCACCACGCCTACAGCAGAGCCGAAGCCCCCACCAAAACTAATACCAGCTCCCCTGCCCACTAAAACCGCGTGGGGTCTACCCATTCAGAAAGAGGGGGCACACGGCCCTTCACCATCCGCCATGGTGAAGGGTGTGAAGACCCCCGTACAGGAAAAAAAGAAAGATGGAGGACACAAGAATCATGTTCAAAGCAGTCGCCCTCCCATTTCATCCAGTAAGCACACTGGGGCCATTAGGAAAACAATTCTAGTGTCAAAGTTACCACTGAGAAGTGTCTAAAAGCTACTAGGCCCCAAACCTGCACAGCTTTAACTAGTGCTCCCACAGAACTAAACGCTCTCTGGCCAATGCTCAAAACTCTGGTCACGGAGTTGATCGAAAGTCTGCTGTCATCACATGGAATCAAGCAAACCACAGAGACTCGGAAGACAATTGAGCACAAGCTCAAGAGATTCGAAAATGTAATATCTTCACCTTCAAGACAGCAGGGCAGGAGACACCCCTCTAAGAAACAGAGTCTAGCTCAGGGTCTCCAAACTATGGCCCGCGGGCCACATCCGGCCCGCCACATAATTTCATCCGGCCCGCCAAACAAATCCCTGTGTGGTGGCCTTGAAAAAATAATTATCGTACGAATGGCATCGCAGAATTATTCAAAGCTGGGGCTGCTGACTGGTGGCGCTCAGCCCGAGTCAGTTTTCCTCTCTCTCGATAGTGTGACGCACAGATACTAGTACTGGTAGGTATGTGTTGTGCATTACAACCAATCAGTTGTGTATAACTGTATATTGTGGGGATGGAGGGCGAGTGGGGCTTCGCTGCTTCTGTTTCAGGGAGCACAAACACTGTACAATATTCTTTTCTCTGTACTTTGACAATACCTTTATCTTAATTTTACAAAATAGCAATAATACTATTGTAGCCAAAAATATTGCATGTTTAAAATAGTTAAAATGGTAACCATTAAGTTTATCAACGAAAGCTGTTGCCATAATATTTACCACTTTATAATATGCTATGCTTTTTAACACCACATACAAGCTGTTTTTTTCCTGTAGAATTTATTTCATTTATTTTACCCTTATGTTTTCAGATATGGAAAAGATAAAGAAAAGTGGACAGTGAGTGCCGTCAGTTCAATGACGAATGGAAGATAAAGTACTTTTTTGTGATAGCAAATGATAAAGCTTTATGCCTCATATGTAGAGACAGTGTTGCTGTTCTGAAGGAATACAATATTCGTCGGCACTATGAATCTAAACATGGCTCAAGTTATTCTCACATCACAGGAGCAGAACGCACTAAAAAGTTTGAATCATTTCAGCACAGTCTGCATTCTCAACAAGCTGTTTTCAGTAAGAAAAAATCTGAAAATGAAACTTCAACTAGAGCCAGTTACAAAGTTGCCTATGTGTTGGCCAAAAAAGGAAAACCTTTCACTGATGGTAGTATCATAAAGAGTGTATAGTGGAAGCAGCAGGAGAGGTATGTCCAGAAAAAGTAAACCTCTTCAAAATGATAAGTCTTGGGTCAAATACTGTTGCTCGTAGAATTGAAGATTTAGGAGGCGACATAATTCGGCAAATAAAGGAAAAAACAAAAAGATTTTGTTGGTATTCTCTTGCGTTGGATGAATCAACTGATGTGTGTGATACTTCTCAGCTCTTAGTATTCATTCGTGGTGTTGATAGTGAATTTAATGTGACCCAAGAATTAGCATCAGTTCACAGCATGCACACCACAACAACTGGAGAGGACATTTTCAATGAAGTAAGTAAAACTATGACAGAATATAACCTGGAATGGAAACAAGTGCAGTGTGTGACAATTGATGGAGGAAAGAATATGTCTGGGACAAAGAAGGGTTTGGTTGGGCAAATTACAACAGCTTGTGAGGTTGGAGGATTCTCAAACCCATTTTTTGCATTGCCTTATCCATCAACAAGCATTGTGCCTAAAATATGTTGATATGTCTTGTGTCATGAAACCTGTTGTTTCTGTGGTTAATTTCATTAGATCTCATGCACTCAACCATCGCCAGTTCCGTGATTTCTTGAAAGAAATTGATGCGGAGTTTGTTGACTTGCCTTATTATACAGCAGTTAGATGGCTTAGTTGTGGAAAGGTTTTGCTGCATTTCTTTAGCTCAGATTAGAAATTGATTTATTTCTCGCAGAGAAAAATTAACCTCAGCCATTATTATCAGAATGTGAATGGATTTGGAAATTGGCATTTTTTGCAGATATGACAGGTCATATGAATAACTTGAATCTGAAATTGCAAGGCAAAACAAATTTGATCAGTGACTACTTTGTTCATGTCAAGGCATTCAGAGCAAAACTTGCGCTACTTGAAGGCCAGGTGAAGGTTAAGAATTTTGCTCATTTTCCATGTTGTGAAAAATTTCATGCAGAAAGTAAAGTTGAATTTCCTTTTTCATTTGCAAATGAAATAATTTCAGATTTGAAAAAACAGTTTCAGAAGCGATTTGCTGACCTTGATGCCAAAGCAAATGAAATCAGGCTCTTTCATAATCCATTTGACTGCAATGCTGAAAATCTTCCAACTCAATTTCAAATGGAAATTATTGATCTCCAGGCAGATGACAGACTGAAAGATAAGTATAGAGAAGGAAATCTGATTGAGTTTTATAAATGCCTGCAGCCAGATCAGTTTCCAAATTTGATAAAGTTTGCTTGTAGTTTTGTGTCCATTTTTGGTTCAACATACTTGTGTGAACAAACATTTTCCAAAATGAAGTATGTGAAATCTAACTATCGAGCAAATTTGTCTGATGATCACTTGAAATCAATTCTTACAATTGGCTCATCTAATCTGGAACCTGATTTTAATGAAATTTTGAAGTCAAAACGACAGTATCATTCGTCACACTAATTTGGTTGCATAAAACTAAAGGCAGGAATCTATTTAGTTTACCCTAATTTTTTCCAAAAAGATGTTTTAATGTTTCCATGTTTATACTTTAATATTTGAGGAAATTAAATTACTGGCACTGATTTTTTTTTTTTTTCATTTTTTATTCCTTCGGCCCGCATAAATATGGGAAATATATAATGTGGCCCTTACATTGAAAAGTTTGGAGACCCCTGGTCTAGCTCGTCGGAAAGCGACATTGATGAGTCAATTTCAGGTCCACTAAGAACTTATACGCCAATTGCAACTTCCATGACGTGTTCATCAGACTCCATGGATACCACGGAATTATCAGCAAATTCCAAGAACCTAGAGGTCTAAAGATCCTGCAATGGAATGCACAAGGACTGCGCACTAAATTGCAACACTTGCAATGCATAGCAGTAACCAAGGGCATAGACATCCTGATACTACAGGAGAGCTTGCTTCGAGCCGGATTAGAACCTAAAATCTCAGGCTATCGAGGCTTCTTCCTTCCATGGATCAATGGGCAATCCAGGGGATGTGCAATCTATGTAAAATGTGACCTAATCTCCAAGTCCATAACCAGCCCACCTGATTGTGGAGCAGGGGCAGAGGTAATGGGAGTAACCATTGAGCTAAGACACGACACACTTGAAGTGTTTAATGTGTACAGGTCTCCACATGCCGAAATGGATCTCTCTGTGTTATTTGGACACGCGACAACAACAAACACAATCATTTGTGGAGATTTTAATGTCCATCATCGATTGGCACTGGGCTCGAACACAACAAACGAATCCGGCATTCACATTGCACACCTACTAGACCAGCTTCCAGAAATACAAATCCTAAACAAGAATGAACCTAACCACATCCAAGGAGGCAGATTAGACCTAACCTTCGTTTCAGCCTCCCTAAGAGATGTAGCGACATGGTCAGTTGAGCCCACACTCACAAGCGACCACTATGGGGTCCAAATTGATCTTAAGTTAGACCTACCCACTCCACCTCCGCCTCCATCTGAAGCCTGGAACTTTGCATTAGCAAACTGGGACCGATTTCAAAATCTCATTTCAGAGTGGCATAGAAACTATGATCTTCCCGGAGACATTAATCAGGCAGAAGAAGAATTTGTCAAAGTGATTCAAAGTGCAGCCAACCACTCAATCCCACTGAAAAAACAGTCCACTGGACACCATAAAGATCATTGGTACTATTGCGAACGTGTCAAAGAACTCAACCATAGACTCAACAGAACAAGAAAGCTATACAAAAAGCATCCAAGTGACCGCAACAGGTCCTTACTTTGTGAGGTCAAGGAACATGTACATCGAGAGACCAGACTAATAAAAGAACAAAAGTGGCTGGAATGGTGTTCACACCTGAATGAACACACCTCTCTCGGAGAGATGTGGCAGCAAATCCACCGGGCCAAAGGGAATAAAACACCTAAAGCCCCACACCCCAAGGATCCTCAACAGGAAGCCGAAGTACTGGCAACCAGGTTTGCAGAGAGAGCAGCCAGCAATCAACTTCCACCAGATGTATTAGCAGTACAGACCGGACTAGAGGAAGAAAGGTGGCACAGAATCCTTACAGCATGTGAAGAAGTCTCTGACACTAATGCCCCCTTCACACTGGATGAGCTCAATCGGGCTAAGAAAAACTCCAAGGATACATCCCCTGGAGCCGACAAAATAACCTATAAAATGATTAGAAACCTCGGCCCAGAGGGAGACGCTGCATACCTAAGGTTAATTAATTTAGCCTGGACTTCTCAAACTAGACCTTCAGCTTGGAATAGAGCAGACATAGTACCGATCCCAAAACCCAAAGATCCAGCTAATCCCAGGCCCATCTCTCTCCAAAGCTGTGCAGCCAAGACGGCTGACAGAATGGCACTCAACAGACTGGAGTGGAAAATGCCTAAACTGCACCATGATATGTATGCCTATAGAAAAGGGTTGGCACAGTGGAATGTATTACAACTCTGTTAGCCCACTTGAATGACAGACCAGGAATGCTGATATTCCTGGACCTCGAAAAAGCCTTTGAACTGGCTAGCGCCCCAGCTATTCTCTGCTGACAAAGAGGTCACAGGCAACCTGCTCTCCTGGACCAAAAACTGTCTCATAAACAGAGAAGCAAGAGTAAAACTTCATGGCACAGTTTCTGAGTACAAAAGACATGAAAATGGTACACCGCAAGGAGGTATTCTCAGCCCTCTTCTCTTCAACTGTTTAATGGAAAGAATAATGAGGTTGAAACTTCCACATCACTGCAGGCTGCTAAACTACGCGGACGACTTTGTCATCATCATAAAAGGAAGGGATGCGGCGCGCCTTGCACCCAAATGCTTAGACTGCATCAGTAAAGAGGCAAAACAGATTGGGATCAAACTCAACCCCTCAAAGTCAAAAGCCATGCCCATAAAAATAGCGAAGCCCAACATCCAACTCACAGTACAGGGTCAACCAATCGAATGGGTGGACACCTATCAGTACCTAGGAATAATCCTGGACACACACATGAATTTTAATGCTGAGGTCACTTACTTGAGAGAGCGAACTGCGGCCAGGACGGCAATCCTCAGGTCGCTAACCTCCCTCTCTGGAGGAGCCAATCTGCAAGTCCTTCGCACATACTATGTACAGGCAGTCAGATCAGTGATCGATTATGCAGCACCTGCACTCACAAATCTATCACACCAACAGTGGAAAAAGCTTGAAGTTGCCCAAAACAATGCTATGAGAGCCGCACTGGGAGCCCCCATGTGGACCAGGCTTGAAACACTTAGACTGGAGACGGGTTTGCCCTCTCTACAGGAAAGAATATCTCAAAGGACAGCTACAATTATCAGTAAGATAATTATTTCTTCTGATCCAATCCCAGTACGGCAGGCCTTGGTGGTTGGACTAGGCCAAAACAATGGAAACTCTTGGGCTGCAAGAGCAGGAAAAGTCCTAAACAGACTACATTTAAAAAGCATGATTCTCGATAGAGAGGGTGATCATCCACACCCAAATTACACTCCTTCTGCACCGTGGGAAGAGCCTACTTTCAAAATAGTAATAGAAAGTCTCCCAATGAAAAAGGCTGCCTATGATCCGACAATCCTAAGGCCATAATAGAAGAGCAAATGTATAGCATAGCAGTAGCAGGAGCCACCCACATCTTCACAGACGGATCGGTTGACACAGAATATGAGGTGCTGGCGCTGCTCTTTGCACGGCCAGCATACAGGCATATGGAGACTGGGAGGACTAGTATCATCAACCCAAACTGAGCTGTTTGCCATACAACAGGCATTCGCATATGTGATTGCACAAACACTCAAAATGCAATCATACACACAGACTCAAAAGCTGCACTTCAATACTAGGACAAAAACAGTGGAAAGATAACGTGGAAATAATTACCACCATTTTGTATCTTGGAGCAGTCGCTAAAGGCAAAGGACTCAACATAACCTTGAACTGGATCCCATCCCATATTGGAATCCCATTAAATGAGAAAGCTGATGAAATTGCTAAACTGGCAACTCGTCATCCAGTGATAGATAAAACAATTCAACCCAGCCTAGAGAACATTAAAAACATCATCACCAAAAACTCTCACACCTCAACAAAGCCTACCTACACCAGAGAATAGCTGAAGGTTCGCCCTCTGCAACATGGTATCTTCAGGCAACCAAATTAGAAAGGTTAAATATCCCAAAAGGAATCCACAGGGAAATAGCAGTTAGGTTATATAGACTACGTCTAGGTTACAGATGCAACTGGGAGATTGGTGAACCCCGACAGAGAGAGTGCATCTTCTGCCAAACTGTCACAGAAAAGCCATTACTTCACTATCTTCTGGAATGTGAAGCAACCAACGACCTTAGAAGAGCTTTAAGAGTTCCTGAATCTTGCAGTGGCCACCCTGAAGCCATCAACAGAGCCACTCTCCTGGTCAACAAAGGTGTCCAGCAGCTGGACACCCTCATAAAGACTGTGAAGCAGTATCCTCCCCCGCGATAACAGCTTGATGATTAAATGCAACCTCAGAATAATGAAAAAAATTACAGAAAAAAAATGTACCACTTACGGGCTATTCATGCCCGTGCCACCTCTTGGGTGGCTTAATCTTTATCAATCAATCACGAAACTGTAGAAGAACTATTGGCCCATACGAGGCAAGTTCGATTTATATCCGCCAACTACCAGTACCTAATAGAAGTAGGACCTTTGTCAATATCTCTTCATATGGTTCCACAGATCAACTGTCCTGATACCGAACCCGTATTTATCCAAGTCTCTCTTATCCAAATTATACCTATTGTTTCGTGTTCTGTCTTGTGTTGATACCGTCAATACTCTAATGTATTATGTTACGTCCATTCAACCTGATGTAAACCTCCATCATGTCACCTGATAGATAAAACAATTCAACCCAGCCTAGAGAACAATAAAAACTCTTTGTTGCCTTTCCAGTGAATGTGATTTAAGTTTTGTTAATTTTTCTTCATATGACAGGTTTTTTTATTTGGGAATTGACCTTCTCAAGCTACTCTGGACATGTTCAAGTGATTTATATCCGCTCTATTCTACGCCGACTTAATTAACCTGGACTGCATAATCTAAATGGGGACTAAGCAGATCAAGATATACTGAACAACAACACCAGGTGTTATGTTACAAATGATTCGCTAATAAATGCCAGTGTCCTATTTGCCCAATTGTTAACTTTATAAATTTAAGTTTTGTTTTTAAATTCTTACTAATCATAACTCCAAGATCCCTTTCAAATCTGATTTCGCAATCTCAACAAAATCAAGCTCGTATCTCGTAATTCTGTCATCAATATCCAACCTCAAAATCCTTACATTTGTCAGCATGCAATTGGATCTGTCCTACTTGTCTTATTTCGAACATATTTGCATTGATTATTTCGTTTTAAATTCTTCACAATCACAACTCGAGTTCCCTTTAGCGTTTCGACTTCGCTATCTCAACCGTCTAGCTCGTATCTTGTAACTGTATCATCAGTACCCAGCCTCAACCATACATTTGTCACGAAAAAATAAGAATGAGGCTTTGTTGAAGTCTTATTGTCCCATACGTGACAGCTAATAATTATATTCACAGAAACTCATTCTTATATGTGTAACCTAGGCTTGAATCAATCATGGGATCCTACTTCTATTATGTTTCTCGGCATTTCGTTCCACAAATCAACAACAATGCTACTGAAACTTCATTTACCCAGGTCTTTTCTATATGTAAACCTATTCGAATTAAGCCCATTTTTTCTGGGCTTATATATGCAGAGGTTGATACTTTTAATACTCTATTACGATACCTTTTGTTATGCTTATTCATTCACTTGAATACTCCTATCCTGTTACTTCCAATTCTTTGATTTATAGCGATTTGCAGAATTTTTTATAACTTGAACACTCCTATAGTGTTACTTCCAATTCTTTGACTTCCTTTATAGAGATTGTAAACCTTTCTTAATATGACAGGATGCTAGTTTGCTAGATTAACTCTGTTATCCTACACTTAACCCATTCTGTTTAATTTATATCCATTCTATAGTACTTCGACCAAAACTGAACTGAATAATCTAAGTGGGGCCCCTAACAAGAACCAGATATAAGATCACAAGAACAAATATAACTCCTATATGCATGTACTGACCTATATGCTCTGTACTGACCGATGAAGCACCACCATCAGTAATGGCCGATGAAGCTCCACCTTTTTCACTGTCAGTAATGGGCGAAGAAGCACTATTTTCTTCACACGATCTAGATACACTGTTACCCAACATGATCACCAAGAGGTGACAGAGACATAACACATGCATTTCCCAATATGAAGCCGCGTTCAACCGTACCGGTAGAGCCAGCAATGACCACCTTGGGCTGGGATGGATCGGGCTCAGGGAAAGCTTCGAGCATCTCCTCAATCCCCATACCATCCACGTCCATCTGTGAAATATTCATGCCGTGCTCTCTTCTAAGTTTTCTATGCCTTTGGTCGAGTTAATCACGTTGGAGTCAATAGAAAAATTAACTCGAGGCCTGAATCCCGGGAAACAAATAGGCTCAGAATTAGAATGTGTCCAAACAGGAATTGAGGTTTCCTTGATTCCGTCAGTCTGAATATCAGTTGGAATGTTGACCACATCTTCACTCTCTACTCTTCTCCTGAACGCCTTTGAAAGAAACGTCTTAATCCAATTACGTAGTGGAACAGCTTCAGCTTCTTTCAAAATTTTACTTCTACAATGGAAATCTTTACTGATCGCTGGCGTTCGTCTGAATGAAGTGGGTCTGCCTGGGTCACCTATATATATGCAGAGGTAAGGTAGAGGGACACCTCCCACCTGACGTGATTAATTACCAGTTGACTTGGTAAGGTGCAAACTCATAAGAACACAAGGAACACGAAAACTGTCCATCAGTTGCACCCCACACATCAGTCACACCAGTTCACCCAGTGAGCCAACTCCACGCTGACTTTGTCTCCAGTAGCACAGAGCATCACCTTCACTCACCAGACCACTCCACAAGTGATCATTAGAATTTCATCATGGAATTCCAATTGAGTTATAATCATCCAGCAATGCTGCTCAGTGCAGAAAACGACCATCTATACTGGATACAAGTTCTGAAAGTGACGGCGAGTGGCATCACGTGAATAAGGCTAACAGGACAAGCCACTCCATGACGACCCATCGCCCTATAATCACTCCAGCTTCTCCAGCTCTTCCAGCTCCTCCGACTAAATCTCCACTGCCAATCTTCAAAGTGCAGCACACCGAAGGTAAGTCTTCCTACGCCACTGTAGTAGACCTCGAAAAAGAGTACCCCCAGCTCCAGATCAGAGCAAAACCTAATCTCAGAGGTGAATACATTCTGAGGCCTAAAGACGAGTCGGCCGCTACGATTCTGAAAAATTACACAAAATGTGAGGAACTGAAACCTGAGGATAAAATACGAAAAATCATTGTCCTCCACTATCCCTTGCATATGGCCCTTGACCATCTCGAAAAGCTGAACTATGTGGTGTCAGCAGAGAGATGCCAAGTAAGAACCACAAAACAGGAAACCCGACAAGTTCTTCTCACAGTTAGAGGACGGATACCGGAGAAACTTGACCTTGGAATCTGGGGCGTGTTCCAACACAGGCCGTACATCCCAGAGCCCCTAAGATGCTTCAGATGTCAGAGATTTGGGCATCACAAAGATGGCTGCCAACGCCCAGTGAGGTGCGGAGTCTGCAGCCAGCCCCATGACACAAAATATGCATTGATAGACACAAGGCAAACCACCCTGTTCAGTCAAAGTGCCCAAATTGCTCCAAGGCACATCACGCCTGGAACTTGAAATGCCCTGAAAGGCTCAAAAGGCTTCAAACAAACCCCACCACGCCTACAGCAGAGCCGAAGCCCCCACCAAAACTAATACCAGCTCCCCTGCCCACTAAAACCGCGTGGGGTCTACCCATTCAGAAAGAGGGGGCACACGGCCCTTCACCATCCGCCATGGTGAAGGGTGTGAAGACCCCCGTACAGGAAAAAAAGAAAGATGGAGGACACAAGAATCATGTTCAAAGCAGTCGCCCTCCCATTTCATCCAGTAAGCACACTGGGGCCATTAGGAAAAACAATTCTAGTGTCAAAGTTACCACTGAGAAGTGTCTAAAAGCTACTAGGCCCCAAACCTGCACAGCTTTAACTAGTGCTCCCACAGAACTAAACGCTCTCTGGCCAATGCTCAAAACTCTGGTCACGGAGTTGATCGAAAGTCTGCTGTCATCACATGGAATCAAGCAAACCACAGAGACTCGGAAGACAATTGAGCACAAGCTCAAGAGATTCGAAAATGTAATATCTTCCCTTCAAGACAGCAGGGCAGGAGACACCCCTCTAAGAAACAGAGTCTAGCTCAGGGGTCTCCAAACTATGGCCCGCGGGCCACATCCGGCCCGCCACATAATTTCATCCGGCCCGCCAAACAAATCCCTGTGTGGTGGCCTTGAAAAAATAATTATCGTACGAATGGCATCGCAGAATTATTCAAAGCTGGGGCTGCTGACTGGTGGCGCTCAGCCCGAGTCAGTTTTCCTCTCTCTCGATAGTGTGACGCACAGATACTAGTACTGGTAGGTATGTGTTGTGCATTACAACCAATCAGTTGTGTATAACTGTATATTGTGGGGATGGAGGGCGAGTGGGGCTTCGCTGCTTCTGTTTCAGGGAGCACAAACACTGTACAATATTCTTTTCTCTGTACTTTGACAATACCTTTATCTTAATTTTACAAAATAGCAATAATACTATTGTAGCCAAAATATTGCATGTTTAAAATAGTTAAAATGGTAACCATTAAGTTTATCAACGAAAGCTGTTGCCATAATATTTACCACTTTATAATATGCTATGCTTTTTAACACCACATACAAGCTGTTTTTTTCCTGTAGAATTTATTCATTTATTTTACCCTTATGTTTTCAGATATGGAAAAGATAAGAAAAGTGGACAGTGAGTGCCGTCAGTTCAATGACGAATGGAAGATAAAGTACTTTTTGTGATAGCAAATGATAAAGCTTTATGCCTCATATGTAGAGACAGTGTTGCTGTTCTGAAGGAATACAATATTCGTCGGCACTATGAATCTAAACATGGCTCAAGTTATTCTCACATCACAGGAGCAGAACGCACTAAAAAGTTTGAATCATTTCAGCACAGTCTGCATTCTCAACAAGCTGTTTTCAGTAAGAAAAATCTGAAAATGAAACTTCAACTAGAGCCAGTTACAAGTTGCCTATGTGTTGGCCAAAAAAGGAAAACCTTTCACTGATGATAGTAT
>WNGS01122322.1:0-11891 GCA_020271785.1 Procambarus virginalis
TTCCTGACATGTGCTGGTCAGGAGGTCTTCTGCAGTGTCCACTCTTCTTATGTTTCTTGAACCATTGTCTTAAAGACATTGGTTTCTCCACCTCACTTGGAGCCTTCCTCTTCCTGCCTCTACCTCACTCCCCTCTATTGTATTGTTCATACGTCTGAAGATGTGTTCATTTCCACGACAGCGTTTATGTAATTAAATGTTTCATTTTCGGTTCATTTTCCCTTATATATGTAGATCTAAGTATATGTATAGATATATATTCAGTCTGTTGCTGAGAGATGCTCTCGTAAGACGAAACGTTCAACATTCTCCTTCCTATTCTCTGTGGTCTTCAGAAAATATACATATATGTATAATGTTAATAATAAATGAAAGATGAATACCAAGAGCATGAACACTCACAGTCGACGTTGAGGTTGAGAGCGTTGCTCTGGCCGTCACCCTCCTGGTTACCACCGAGACAGGTGTACAAGCCACGCATGTCGGCCGTCACGTTGTGGAGGCGCAGGGTGGTGTTGGTCGCCTCAGGCCCCCACTCCGCCCGTCGCAGCAGCCGCCCCTGCACCCATAGAAAAATGCGTTTAACTTCTCAAAATTAGTGACCTGGGGCCAGATTCACGAAGCAGTTACGCAAGCACTTGCGAACCTGGACATCTTTCTCAAAATTTGCGGCTTTGTTGACAAATACTGAACAATTAATGAGCTCCGAAGCACTAGGAGGGTATTATAACAATAACAACAGTTGAATGGGAAATTTTCAGGGTAGTAAACTGTTCAATAAATGTAACCAAATCCGTCAAAGATTGAGTCAAGATATACACGTTCGTAAGTATTTGCGTAACGGCTTTGTGAATCCGGGTCCAGGTTTTCGGTGGCAGCAAATTTAATTTTGGCTTAACTTGTGTCTATGTGTGTAGCCAATTGGGTTGGAATACGCGTAAGTGTTCTAATCTTTACATATGCAAACATACATACGCAAATATTTACAAGTTCAAACACACGCACACACACACACAGAGGGACAAGACACACACACACAGAGGGAGGCACACTCGACAAGACTTGTGAGGATGGGGATGTAACTCAGCCTTGACTGTGACATTTGATTATTTACCCTAAGTGAGTCGGTATAAGGGAAGTATAAGTTGGCAGCCCCTTGGGAATGAGTACATAGTGTATTGAGCTTTGAGACTGGTTGATCTAGGAAATTATCACCCCCAAAAAAAAACTGGGAACCAAAGGGCTGGGAACCGAAAGGGAAACTATGACGGAGACGAATAAATTCCTATGGGATATACATTGGGACACAGAACTCGGAACCAAGTCCGTACAAGACATGATGGACTATGTCACCCAAAAATGTCAGGAGGCTGTAAGCAGGTTTGTCCCAGCCCAACAGGAAAAAACAGAGAAGCAAAGGAAGAATCCGTGGTTTAATAGGGAATGTATGAAAGCAAAGGAGCTGAACAAAAGGGCATGGAGGAACTTCCGTAATAACAGAACACCAGAAAGTAGAGAGAGATACCAGAGAACCAGGAACGAGTATGTCAGTGTGAGAAGAGCAGCTGAGAAAAGGTATGAAAATGATATAGCTAACAAAGCCAAGACTGAACCAAAGCTACTACACAGTCACATCAGGAGGAAGACAACAGTGAAGGAACAGGTGATTAAACTTAGGGTGGGCGAGGGACAGGTACACAGAGAATGACAAAGAGGTGTGTGAAGAACTCAACAAAAGGTTCCAGGAGGTCTTTACAATAGAACAGGGAGATATCACGGCGCTGGGAGAGGTGGCAGCAAACCAGGTGACCTTGGATAGGTTCGAAATTACAAGAGATGAGGTCAAAAAGCACCTATTGGAGCTGGATGTGAGAAAGCTGTTGGGCCGGATGGAATCTCGCCATGGGTATTGAAAGAGTGTGCAGGAGCACTTTGCTTACCACTCTCCATAGTGTATAGTAAGTCACTGGAAACGGGGGACCTACCAGAAATATGGAAGACTGCTAATGTAGTACCAATATACAAAAAGGGTGACAGACAAGAGGCACTGAACTACAGGCCAGTGTCCTTAACTTGTATACCATGCAAGGTGATGGAGAAGATTGTGAGAAAAAACTAGTAACACATCTGGAGAGAAGAGACTTCGTGACAACCCATCAACATGGGTTCAGGGAGGGTAAATCTTGCCTTACAGGCTTGATAGAATTCTACGATCAGGTGACAAGAATTAAGCAAGAAAGAGAAGGGTGGGCGGACTGCATTTTTTTGGACTCGGAAAGCCTTTGACACAGTACCCATAAAAGGTTGATGCATAAGCTGGAGAAACAGGCAGGAGTAACAGGTAGGGCGCTCCAGTGGATAAGGGAGTACCTAAGCAATAGGAAGCAGAGAGTTACAGTGAGGGTGAGACCTCAGATTGGCGTGAAGTCACCAGTGGAGTCCCACAGGGCTCTGTACTTGGACCTATCCTGTTTCTGATATACGTAAATGATCTCCCAGAGGGTATAGACTCATTCCTCTCAATGTTTGCTGACGACGCCAAAATTATGAGAAGGATTAAGACAGAGGAGGACAGCTTGAGACTTAAGAAGACCTGGACAAGCTGCAGGAATGGTCGAACAAATAGTTGTTAGAGTTTAACCCAAGCAAATGTATGTAATGAAGATAGGGGTAGGAAGCAGGTGGCCAGATACAAGGTACCATCTGGGAGATGAAATTCTTCAGAGTCGGAGAAGAAAAAGACTGGGGGTTGATATCACGCCAGACCTGTCTCCTGCAGCATATCAAGAGGATAACATCAGCGGCATATGCCAGGCTGGCCAATAACGAACTGCATTTAGAAACTTGTGTAAAGAATCATTCAGAACTTTGTATACCACATGTCAGGCAATCCTGGAGTATGCGGCCCCAGCATATCTAGTCAAGGATAAGACTAAACTGGAAAAGCTTCAAAGGTTTGCCACCAGAATAGTACCCGAGCTGAGAGGTATGAGCTACGAGGAGAGACTACGGGAATTAAACCTCACTTCACTGGAAGACAGAAGAGTTAGGGGGGACATGATCACCACATTCAGATTCTCAGGGGAATCGACAAGGTTGATAAAGACAGGCTGTTTAACACAAGGGGCACACGCACTAGGGGACACAGGTGGACACTGAGTGCCCAAATGAGCCACAGAGATATTAGAAAGAACTTTTTTAGTGTCAGAGTGCTTGACAAATGGAATGCATTAGGAAGCGATGTGGTGGAGGCTGACTCCATACACAGTTTCAAGTGTAGATATGATAGAGCCCAATCGGCTCAGGAAACTGTCCACCTGTTGATTGACGGTTGAGGGCGGGACCAAAGAACCAGAGCTCAACCCCGCAAGCACAACTAGGTGAGTACAACTAGGTGAGTACACACGCACGCACACACACACACGCGCACACACACACACACACACACATGCGCGCACACACACACACACACACGCACACACACACACGCATGCACACACACACGCGCACAACACACACGCGCACACACACATGTACACACGCACACACACATGCGCACACACACACACACGCGCACACGCACGCACGAACCACACACGCACGCACACACAGCACGCACACACACGCACGCACACACACGCACGCACACACACAGGCGAGGACAGGTATACAGAGAATGACAAAGAGGTGTGTGAAGAACTCAACAAGATGTTCCAGGAGGTCTTCACAATAGAACAAGGGAGGTCACTGTGCTAGGAGAAAGGGAGGTAAACCAGGCGGCCTTGGAAGAGTTCGAAATTACGAGAGAGGAGGTCAAGAGACACCTGCTGGATCTGGATGTTAGAAAGGCTGTTGGTCCAGACGGGATCTCACCTTGGATACTGAAAGAGTGTGCAGAGGCACTTTGCTTGCCACTCTCCATAGTGTATAGTAAGTCACTGGAGACGGGAGACTACCAGAAATATGGAAGACGGCAAATGTGGTCCCAATATACAAAAGGGCGACAGGCAAGAGGCACTGAACTACAGGCCAGTGTCCTTGACTTGTATACCATGCAAGGTGATGGAGAAGATCGTGAGAAAAAACCTGGTAATACATCTGGAGAGAAGGGACTTCGTGACAAATCGCCAACATGGGTTCAGGGAGGGTAAATCTTGCCTTACAGGCTTGATAGAATTCTACGATCAGGTGACAAAGATTAAGCAAGAAAGAGAGGGCTGGGCGGACTGCATTTTCTTGGATTGTCGGAAAGCCTTTGACACAGTGCCGCATAAGAGGCTGGTACATAAACTGGAGAGACAGGCAGGTGTAGCTGGTAAGGTGCTCCAGTGGATAAGGGAGTACCTAAGCAATAGGAAGCAGAGAGTTACGGTGAGGGGTGAGACCTCCGATTGGCGTGAAGTCACCAGTGGAGTCCCACAGGGCTCTGTACTCGGTCCTATCTTGTTTCTGATATATGTAAATGATCTCCCGGAGGGTATTGATTCATTTCTCTCAATGTTTGCGGACGATGCCAAAATTATGAGAAGGATTAAAACAGAAGAAGACTGTTTGAGGCTTCAAGAAGACCTAGACAAGCTGAAGGAATGGTGAACAAATAGTTGTTAGAGTTTAACCCAACCAAATGTAATGTAATGAAGATAGGTGTAGGAGCAGGTGGCCAGATACAAGGTACCATCTGGGAGAGGAAATTCTTCAGGAGTCGGAGAAAGAAAAAGACTTGGGGGTTGATATCACGCCAGACCTGTCTCCTGCAGCATATATCAAGAGGATAACATCAGCGGCATATGCCAGGCTGGCCAACATACGAACGGCATTCAGAAACTTGTGTAAAGAATCATTCAGAACTTTGTATACCACATATGTCAGGCCAATCCTGGAGTATGCAGCCCCAGCATATCTAGTCAAGGATAAGACTAAACTGGAAAAGGTTCAAAGGTTTGCCACCAGACTAGTACCAGAGCTGAGAGGTATGAGCTACGAGGAGAGACTACGAGAATTAAACCTCACTTCGTTGGAAGACAGAAGAGTTAGGGGGGACATGATCACTACATTCAAGATTCTGAAGGGAATTGATAGGGTAGATAAAGACAGGCTATTTAACACAAGGGGCACACGCACAAGGGGACACAGGTGGAAACTGAGTGCCCAAATGAGCCACAGAGATATTAGAAAACTTTTTTAGTGTCAGAGTGGTTGACAAATGGAATGCATTAGGAAGTGATGTGGTGGAGGCTGACTCCATACACAGTTTCAAGTGTAGATATGATAGAGCCCAATAGGCTCAGGAATCTGTACACCTGTTGATTGACGGTTGAGAGGCAGGACCAAAGAGCAAGAGCTCAACCCCCGCAAACACAACTAGGTGAGTACGCACGCATGCACGCACACGCACGTACGCACATGCGCGCGCACACACACACACGCACGCACACACACTCTTTTCTGTAGTTAACATGTAACATCAACAGGTGCGGAAATCTCTTTCCTCGTATCACTGGAGATTGCTGCAAACCCAAAATGTTTCTTCTGAGAATATTTAAAAACACTTTCACGCTCCACTGACTCCAGGAGTCACTCATTTTTCTCCCGATTCCTCACCGACGACGCGGCTCTGAGTCACTCATTAAAATATTTGTAAAAAATTAAATTTTATCAGATCAATCTGGTAGTGGTTTTAAAATGAGCGCCTTTAAATTGCGCACAATTTAGCACCCATATGTCACTTGAGCAGGACATATATTTATCTCTTGAATGCACCTCAAGCGGCATTGGAAAAAAATATTTCTATAAAATCCAATTCTTATCCGATCGACTTGGGGATAATTTAAGCATGTTTTCCATTAAATTTTCGTTTTTTTCTAATAGTTACATAGCCTATTATTGAGAACGGAGTTCGCTTGTATCTTCGTGGTAAAACTATTGTAAAATGTTGACGTCACGAGTGTAATCAACTAAGTTTTTTTATTTGGTGCCGGTCACACGCATCTTTGTGTGACATTTTATACATATGTTCTTCTAGAACATTCTATTGCGAACATATTGGTGCAAGAATTAAGTACGTACATCGAAAATTGAGGTCAGGACAGTGAAAAGAATAAGACTTTTCAAAAGGTATTTCGCCGATCTGCCGTTGGGTAGAGGTAATACTTCAGCCACTTCCCACACTCTTGCTGGTGGGCCGCGATCATGATTCTACATTTATATGCATATGTCCGTGAAGGGAATTTTATTGCGGTCACAGTGATACCAAAATTAACGACGTAGCACAATTCTGGGATTAACAAACATGAAAAGTTCATAAACATTTCAGCGCTGTTTGACGCTCACGGCTAACGACCGCCATAGTTTCTTATTTGGTGTGGTTCTCATGTCAGGTTTGGTGAAAATGTAGGTATATATTCTTCTAGAGCATTCTCTGGCGAACACATTGATACCAAATTTAAATACATACCGCGAATATTAAACTCAGCAACCCTAAAAGATTATAAACATTTCAGTGCTGACGCGCAGTTGGCCCACACGACCGGCGCACTTGGGGGTCAAGGTCAGCCTACTCCCGGGAGCGTGAAAGTGATAAATTACTAATACAAAAACATTACGTCAAACAGATGCTATGCATGGATTGTCTAAAAGAGTAGCGAGGGCAGCCAAGTACATATTCTTACACATGTCCCCGACTGTGTGTGCCACCAACAATCTCTAGCAGCTTCAAGCATCAGTACTACAGGTACAAACGTTACCATCATCCTCCTCCTGGTGGTTCCTGAACCTCGGGCAGCTGTAAGTGCTTGACCGCAGTGGCCACCCATCTGTGGTCACAGCCACCATCTTGTGTAAATATGGATTTGATTTTCAAGAACTTACTATTTTTGTGTTGAATTGTCTATCACTGACTAGTCCATGCATCATAGTCTACATCTATGCGCTTGTCAGTGCCTGAACAGGTGAAGGCCGAGTCTTGGAGACTAAGATTACCTGACCCATCCCTGGCGTGTCCTACACTGGGCCAGCACAACTGGCCCAGTGTAGGACATGTAGGATATTTCCACTATATTTAGTGTAGGATATTTCCAGTGTAGGATATTTCCGCTATACTTACCGACTCTTCTCAGGAGAGTCGGTAAGTATAGCGGAAATATCTATTATTTAAAAGCGCACATCTGAACACTTTGTTGATATTATTACATGTTCTTTGTTATGCATAGCTGATATCAGTATTTTGACTAGAACTTTTGTAAATCGTTGAAATTTGGGCAGAGACAAGTCATATTAGTGAGGCAAATCAGTGTTTAGAAAAAGGTTCCCCTCGAGAGGGTTGAGTACCCACCCAGTTGGATTGGTATGTACCTTTCTGATACACAGAGCAATCACACTTACGTGATTTATCAATGAGACAATAAGGAGCCGTGATGAGGCTTCGAACCTATGCTCTGGTTATTCCCAGAAACACGCTCCAGACAACCATGCTATGATAGGGTTAAAGGATTGCAACCTTCGGTTCAACTGAACCCTCTAGACTGCAGTGGAAACTCATGGGAACCCCCGAGAGATCAGTGGAATCCCAGGTTGCAATCGTTTTACCATGCAGTGGCCTGGTTGTCTGGGGCGTGTGCCTGGCAATGTCCAGCGCATAGGTTGCCTGTGCGCATGAGGGCTATTCTAAGTCGTTAAATAAAGATTTTCATTGTGTGAGATTAAACACGCATTATAATGTTAATTCTCATAAATTCAAGTGTCCGTGTCTATATCGGAGATTTATGATTTAACAATTTAATTGACACTAGATTATCCTTAATACTCCGTATCAACATTTAATATATATATAATTTACTTTTTCTCAACTTTTTTTCTTCAACATTTTTATTATGTGTAAGATAATACATGGTGCTAAATACACTGGATGACATCACAATTAAGTTAGGTAAGTTTGGTTGGGTTAGAGCATTAATGTACGAGTCATAACGTTAGTTAAAAAGAAGAAAAGTAGTGAAGCTTTCACTATGGGTCACTGTTAGATGGAGGAGCTGGTAGGTGGTGGATAACGGCATGAACCGTTAGATGAATGGTGGATTAACAGGACGATGGATCACTGGTAGGTGGTGGATAACGGCATGAACCGTTAGATGAATGGTGGATTAACAGAACGATGGATCACTGGTAGGTGGTGGATAACGGCATGAACCGTTAGATGAATGGTGGATTAACAGGACGATGGATCACTGGTAGGTGGTGGATAACGGCATGAACCGTTAGATGAATGGTGGATTAACAGGACGATGGATCACTGGTAGGTGGTGGATAACGGCATGAACCGTTAGATGAATGGTGGGTTAACAGGACGATGGATCGCTGGTAGGTGGTGGATAACGGCATGAACCGTTAGATGAATGGTGGGTTAACAGGACGATGGATCGCTGGTGGTTAAGGCGCTTTAACAGGGCGCACCGAGAGATATTTGGTGTTTGTATCACACTTAACTCACTCCTTTACATACAATACATTATTTGTTAGGTAAGGAGAGTTAGTGATGCAGACACATTATTTACACTAATTGCTAAGAGTGGGAGGCGGCGGGAAGGAGCGGGCCATTTTGTCAGCTGCGAATGGAAGGGAAGACAGTCATGACTGTCAGCCGACGAATGGAAGGGGAGACAGCCACGACTGTCAGCCGACTAATGGAAGGGAAGACAGCCACGACTGTCAGCCGACTAATGGAAGGGGAAGACAGCCACGACTGTCAGCTGACGAATAGAAGGGGAGAGTCACGACTGTCAGCCGGCGAATAGAAGGGGAGACAGTGACGACTGTCAGCTGACGAATAGAAGGGGAAGACAGTCACGACTGTAACCCGACGAATAGAAGGGGAAGACAGTCACGACTGTCAGCCGACGAATAGAAGGGGAGACAGCCACGACTGTCAGCTGACGGATGAGAGGGGGAGACAGTCACGACTGTCAGCTGACGGATGAGAGGGGGAGACAGTCATGACTGTCAGCTGACGGATGAGAGGGGGAGACAGTCACGACTGTCAGCCGACGGAAAAAAGGGAGAGACAGTCACGACTGTTAGCTGACGGATGAGAGGGGGAGACAGTCATGACTGTCAGCTGACAGATGAGAGGGGGAGACAGTCACGACTGTCAGCTGACGGATGAGAGGGGAGACAGCCACGACTGTCAGCTGACGGATGTGTTGGAAATTTCCAACACTTATCATCTACTGTGTATTATAATAACTATCATCACCTTACTAATTGCAGTAGTTCTTAACACCACTAACAGTAGTGTTAATATAATTTAATCTGAGCATATTGCTGATAATATGACTCCTGAATGTAAATCGAGAGTTATTAATTGAAATTATTTAGTAACAGTTTTTATTCTGTTACGATCGAATGCTCTGGAGAAGTATAATATCATCTCCATTTCTCGCTAGAGATCATTTATCGAGAATAATATAATTATTAAATCCCTATAATTCCAACCCAGTTCATATTATCGCATTTCATCCATAATTGCGCGGAAAAGAATAATTCGTGTTTAATAATTTCCGTGGTGAATGCGAGAGCGGGGAGGGAGAAGGCGGCGACGCCATTACGAACAAGGCTTGGTCACGAGGCAGCGTTGACGAGGACACATGGGGCGTCTGGGAATTCTTATCGACAAGAATTACGTTGATACCCAGTTAACAAGTGCAATTACTTTCCATGTGTTCTCTAGTGCCTCATCAGTTAATAACGCGTCACAATTGGAGCCAGGACTCGTAATTAAGTGTGCACAGCAGTGAACATGGAGGCCGGCTGACGCGATTTCGGCAGACTCAGTATTCAATACGCTCAGCTAAGTATATAAATCAGGGCGATGCATCACTCGTAGATTGTTATTTGTGAGTAGTCTGTCGTTAGGAGGAGAATTAAAAAACACAAAGTGAGTAGATTTTCGTGAAATCATCAGTTTCATGAATATCTGAATATAATTTGTAGCCTAGTCCATCGCTACTTAAATTTCTTGTATTACAGCGTGTATATGAGGTGCCAGCAAGATTCTCATCAGTCGTGTTATTTACCTCGAGTTCTTTCTCTATGGGGATTCGTGACCACGAGGACGAATGATGAACTGGCGTTAGAAATCGTCTTACAGCTAAGACACATTTTTCGTACAAATTTATTCAACTTGATTATTGATTCTATATAATCACATACAATTTTCTATTGAATAATTATTGCCAGATTTGGTAATTAATGTTTATGCTCTAACTGTGCTCAGTATTTATGCTCAGTGATTAATGATGATTAATGATCTAATGATAATATTGAATGATTTATATATATTTGAATATATTGTAGTTAGATTTACCATGTTATTAACCCCACAATGAACTAGTGACGAACCACACTGGTTCCTAGATATATATGAACTTCTAGAAATAACCCCCAATGTTGATATTGAGGCTTGGCTTTAATTAATAATACAGTCTTCATATTTTTCAAGTGATTATTCATTAAATGAGTTTCCATAGACACTGGTTCTCTAGTGTCATTCTAATGATCACTTTATTTGTTTCCCTCTTTTCTCAAAAGAGGGTGGTCCTTCGAGTTATTCAATACAATAATTAAATAATTTATTTCTGAGTTCAAGCCCCAGATACCCAACATTTTGGTTCTTCGAACCGGATAATTATCAATTAATATTAAACATATCATTCTCAGACCAAAACAACATTTTGGTCTTATCGAACTGGATACATACCAATTACCATTAAACTATATCCGTCTCAGAAACCAAAACAACATTTTGGTCTCTTAGAACTGGATACAATCCAAGAAATTCTTACAATAGTCCTGTACTAATTAGTACATACATTATACATTTTTGCTGACCCTACCAAGGGTGGGATTCAACATTACAGTAACTCTGATTAGAGTGTACCCATATTAATTATTTGTGTATTCATTATTTTTGTGTGTGGTTTTGAGTGTTGCTGTATGATCACCATTACATCTAATGGTGATAATGATGGGCTAGCCGGACGAAAGTAATGGTGACATGCAGACACCACTCAAAATCTTTAGCTACATACTGTTAGGTAGGGACATTTACCTCAAAGTGAGGTAGAGTTTAATTTAGCCAGAATTCAGGCTATACTCAATATTAATTATCAACTAATGAACAAGTATCCCAGCTTCATTAGTAATATTCAATCAAGTCCTATGAAATTTGGACTTAAAGCTAACATGGCTACTCCTGAGCAATTAAGGAGAACCTATATTGGCCTCAAAGGCCATTTAACTAGACTAATTAATAAGTCTGATGGCTTGTCAAAGGCAACTCCCATTGATACTATCTACTAGAATCATCAGTGAGAGTAGCTAATCTTAAGTTGATCAAGTTAAATCTGCAAGTCAGTCTTATCTTAACTCACTGAATGCTACTGAAACTGATCTAGAGGAATTAGATCAAATTGTAGCAAATATTCCCAGTACGAAGATGAGACTCAAGATAATTTGATGTACTATCCAGTATAGTAAACCATCAAACAATACAAATTACTACTATGTCTCAATCCAGTAATCAATTACCTGAGGTTCGTCTACCTACTTTAGACTTACCTACATTGCAGGGCTGGATGAAGAAAATTGGGACACATTTGGACTTCATTTGAAGTTCATATCCATAACGGTTATCTTGACCCAGTTTCTAAATTTCATACCTGATTAGTCTTCTCAAAGGGGAAGCTAAAAGGTTATAAATAACTTAGCTCTCACTGGAGTAATTATGTGGAAGCTATAAAACTGCTGAAGTTGAATTATTGCAACAAGGAGTTAAGTATAGCTAACCTTATTACCAATTGCTAGATCTGAATGCACCAAGTAACAGACCAGACTCAACT
>WNGS01122331.1:0-12067 GCA_020271785.1 Procambarus virginalis
ACTACGGGCTCACCATAGCCCTGCTATTTGCCCCGCTCCTGTACCAGGTAGTCCATACGGGCTCACCATAGCCCGTGCTACTTGCCCCGCTCCTGTACCAAGTAATCCACTACGGGCTCACCATAGCCCGTGCTACTTGCCCCGCTCCTGCCAGGTAAGTCCCACGGGCTCACCATAGCCCGTGCTACTTGCCCCGCTCCTGTGCCAGGTAGTCCACTACGGCTCACCAAAAACCGTGCTACTTGCCCCGCTCCTGTGCCAGGTAAGTCCACTACGGCTCACCATAGCCCGTGCTACTTGCCCCCTCCTGTACCAGGTAAGTCCACTACGGGCTCACCATAGCCCGTGCTACTTGCCCCGCTCCTGTGCCAGGTAAGTCCACTACGGGCTCACCATAGCCCGTGCTACTTGCCCGCTCCTGTACCAGGTAAGTCCACTACGGGCTCACCATAGCCCGTGCTACTTGCCCCGCTCCTGTGCCAGGTAAGTCCACTACGGGCTCACCATAGCCCGTGCTACTTGCCCCGCTCCTGTGCCAGGTAGTCAACTACGGGCTCACCATAGCCCGTGCTACTTGCCCCGCTCCTGTGCCAGGTAAGTCCACTACGGGCTCACCATAGCCCGTGCTACTTGCCCCGCTCCTGTACCAGGTAAGTCCACTACGGGCTCACCATAGCCCGTGCTACTTGCCCCGCTCCTGTGCCAGGTAGGTCCACTACGGGCTCACCATAGCCCGTGCTACTTGCCCCGCTCCTGTCCAGGTAAGTCCACTACGGGCTCACCATAGCCCGTGCTACTTGCCCCGCTCCTGTACCAGGTAAGTCCACTACGGGCTCACCAAAGCCCTGCTACTTGCCCCGCTCCTGTGCCAAGTAAGTCCACTACGGGCTCACCATAGCCCTTGCTACTTGCCCCGCTCCTGTGCCAGGTAAGTCCACTACGGGCTCACCATAGCCCGTGCTACTTGCCCCGCTCTGTACCAGTAAATCCACTACGGCTCATCCATAGCCCGTGCTACTTGCCCCGCTCCTGTGCCAGGTAAGTCCACTACGGGCTCACCATAGCCCGTGCTACTTGCCCCGCTCTTGTGCCAGGTAAGTCCACTACGGGCTCACCATAGCCCGTGCTACTTGCCCCGCTCCTGTGCCAGGTAAGTCCACTACGGGCTCACCATAGCCCGTGCTACTTGCCCCGCTCCTGTGCCAGGTAAGTCCACTACGGGCTCACCATAGCCCGTGCTACTTGCCCCGCTCCTGTGCCAGGTAAGTCCACTACGGGCTCACCATAGCCCGTGCTACTTGCCCCGCTCCGTGCCAGGTAAGTCCACTACGGGCTCACCATAGCCCGTGCTACTTGCCCCGCTCCTGTGCCAGGTAAGTCCACTACGGGCTCACCATAGCCCGTGCTACTTGCCCCGCTCCTGTGCCAGTAAGTCCACTACGGGCTCACCATAGCCCGTGCTACTTGCCCCGCTCCTGTGCCAGGTAAGTCCACTACGGGCTCACCATAGCCCGTGCTACTTGCCCCGCTCCTGTGCCAGGTAAGTCCACTACGGGCTCACCATAGCCCGTGCTACTTGCCCCCTCCTGTGCCAGGTAAGTCCACTACGGGCTCACCATAGCCCGTGCTACTTGCCCCGCTCCTGTGCCAGGTAAGTCCACTACGGGCTCACCATAGCCCGTGCTACTTGCCCCGCTCCTGTGCCAGGTAAGTCCACTACGGGCTCACCATAGCCCGTGCTACTTGCCCCGCTCCTGTGCCAGGTAAGTCCACTACGGGCTCACCATAGCCCGTGCTACTTGCCCCGCTCCTGTGCCAGGTAAGTCCACTACGGGCTCACCATAGCCCGTGCTACTTGCCCCGCTCCTGTGCCAGGTAAGTCCACTACGGGCTCACCATAGCCCGTGCTACTTGCCCCGCTCCTGTGCCAGGTAAGTCCACTACGGGCTCACCATAGCCCGTGCTACTTGCCCCGCTCCTGTGCCAGGTAAGTCCACTACGGGCTCACCATAGCCCGTGCTACTTGCCCCGCTCCTGTGCCAGGTAAGTCCACTACGGGCTCACCATAGCCCGTGCTACTTGCCCCGCTCCTGTGCCAGGTAAGTCCACTACGGGCTCACCATAGCCCGTGCTACTTGCCCCGCTCCTGTGCCAGGTAAGTCCACTACGGGCTCACCATAGCCCGTGCTACTTGCCCCGCTCCTGTGCCAGGTAAGTCCACTACGGGCTCACCATAGCCCGTGCTACTTGCCCCGCTCCTGTGCCAGGTAAGTCCACTACGGGCTCACCATAGCCCGTGCTACTTGCCCCGCTCCTGTGCCAGGTAAGTCCACTACGGGCTCACCATAGCCCGTGCTACTTGCCCCGCTCCTGTGCCAGGTAAGTCCACTACGGGCTCACCATAGCCCGTGCTACTTGCCCCGCTCCTGTGCCAGGTAAGTCCACTACGGGCTCACCATAGCCCGTGCTACTTGCCCCGCTCCTGTGCCAGGTAAGTCCACTACGGGCTCACCATAGCCCGTGCTACTTGCCCCGCTCCTGTGCCAGGTAAGTCCACTACGGGCTCACCATAGCCCGTGCTACTTGCCCCGCTCCTGTGCCAGGTAAGTCCACTACGGGCTCACCATAGCCCGTGCTACTTGCCCCGCTCCTGTGCCAGGTAAGTCCACTACGGGCTCACCATAGCCCGTGCTACTTGCCCCGCTCCTGTGCCAGGTAAGTCCACTACGGGCTCACCATAGCCCGTGCTACTTGCCCCGCTCCTGTGCCAGGTAAGTCCACTACGGGCTCACCATAGCCCGTGCTACTTGCCCCGCTCCTGTGCCAGGTAAGTCCACTACGGGCTCACCATAGCCCGTGCTACTTGCCCCGCTCCTGTGCCAGGTAAGTCCACTACGGGCTCACCATAGCCCGTGCTACTTGCCCCGCTCCTGTGCCAGGTAAGTCCACTACGGGCTCACCATAGCCCGTGCTACTTGCCCCGCTCCTGTGCCAGGTAAGTCCACTACGGGCTCACCATAGCCCGTGCTACTTGCCCCGCTCCTGTGCCAGGTAAGTCCACTACGGGCTCACCATAGCCCGTGCTACTTGCCCCGCTCCTGTGCCAGGTAAGTCCACTACGGGCTCACCATAGCCCGTGCTACTTGCCCCGCTCCTGTGCCAGGTAAGTCCACTACGGGCTCACCATAGCCCGTGCTACTTGCCCCGCTCCTGTGCCAGGTAAGTCCACTACGGGCTCACCATAGCCCGTGCTACTTGCCCCGCTCCTGTGCCAGGTAAGTCCACTACGGGCTCACCATAGCCCGTGCTACTTGCCCCGCTCCTGTGCCAGGTAAGTCCACTACGGGCTCACCATAGCCCGTGCTACTTGCCCCGCTCCTGTGCCAGGTAAGTCCACTACGGGCTCACCATAGCCCGTGCTACTTGCCCCGCTCCTGTGCCAGGTAAGTCCACTACGGGCTCACCATAGCCCGTGCTACTTGCCCCGCTCCTGTGCCAGGTAAGTCCACTACGGGCTCACCATAGCCCGTGCTACTTGCCCCGCTCCTGTGCCAGGTAAGTCCACTACGGGCTCACCATAGCCCGTGCTACTTGCCCCGCTCCTGTGCCAGGTAAGTCCACTACGGGCTCACCATAGCCCGTGCTACTTGCCCCGCTCCTGTGCCAGGTAAGTCCACTACGGGCTCACCATAGCCCGTGCTACTTGCCCCGCTCCTGTGCCAGGTAAGTCCACTACGGGCTCACCATAGCCCGTGCTACTTGCCCCGCTCCTGTGCCAGGTAAGTCCACTACGGGCTCACCATAGCCCGTGCTACTTGCCCCGCTCCTGTGCCAGGTAAGTCCACTACGGGCTCACCATAGCCCGTGCTACTTGCCCCGCTCCTGTGCCAGGTAAGTCCACTACGGGCTCACCATAGCCCGTGCTACTTGCCCCGCTCCTGTGCCAGGTAAGTCCACTACGGGCTCACCATAGCCCGTGCTACTTGCCCCGCTCCTGTGCCAGGTAAGTCCACTACGGGCTCACCATAGCCCGTGCTACTTGCCCCGCTCCTGTGCCAGGTAAGTCCACTACGGGCTCACCATAGCCCGTGCTACTTGCCCCGCTCCTGTGCCAGGTAAGTCCACTACGGGCTCACCATAGCCCGTGCTACTTGCCCCGCTCCTGTGCCAGGTAAGTCCACTACGGGCTCACCATAGCCCGTGCTACTTGCCCCGCTCCTGTGCCAGGTAAGTCCACTACGGGCTCACCATAGCCCGTGCTACTTGCCCCGCTCCTGTGCCAGGTAAGTCCACTACGGGCTCACCATAGCCCGTGCTACTTGCCCCGCTCCTGTGCCAGGTAAGTCCACTACGGGCTCACCATAGCCCGTGCTACTTGCCCCGCTCCTGTGCCAGGTAAGTCCACTACGGGCTCACCATAGCCCGTGCTACTTGCCCCGCTCCTGTGCCAGGTAAGTCCACTACGGGCTCACCATAGCCCGTGCTACTTGCCCCGCTCCTGTGCCAGGTAAGTCCACTACGGGCTCACCATAGCCCGTGCTACTTGCCCCGCTCCTGTGCCAGGTAAGTCCACTACGGGCTCACCATAGCCCGTGCTACTTGCCCCGCTCCTGTGCCAGGTAAGTCCACTACGGGCTCACCATAGCCCGTGCTACTTGCCCCTCCTGTGCCAGGTAAGTCCACTACGGGCTCACCATAGCCCGTGCTACTTGCCCCGCTCCTGTGCCAGGTAAGTCCACTACGGGCTCACCATAGCCCGTGCTACTTGCCCCGCTCCTGTGCCAGGTAAGTCCACTACGGGCTCACCATAGCCCGTGCTACTTGCCCCGCTCCTGTGCCAGGTAAGTCCACTACGGGCTCACCATAGCCCGTGCTACTTGCCCCGCTCCTGTGCCAGGTAAGTCCACTACGGGCTCACCATAGCCCGTGCTACTTGCCCCGCTCCTGTGCCAGGTAAGTCCACTACGGGCTCACCATAGCCCGTGCTACTTGCCCCGCTCCTGTGCCAGGTAAGTCCACTACGGGCTCACCATAGCCCGTGCTACTTGCCCCGCTCCTGTGCCAGGTAAGTCCACTACGGGCTCACCATAGCCCGTGCTACTTGCCCCGCTCCTGTGCCAGGTAAGTCCACTACGGGCTCACCATAGCCCGTGCTACTTGCCCCGCTCCTGTGCCAGGTAAGTCCACTACGGGCTCACCATAGCCCGTGCTACTTGCCCCGCTCCTGTGCCAGGTAAGTCCACTACGGGCTCACCATAGCCCGTGCTACTTGCCCCGCTCCTGTGCCAGGTAAGTCCACTACGGGCTCACCATAGCCCGTGCTACTTGCCCCGCTCCTGTGCCAGGTAAGTCCACTACGGGCTCACCATAGCCCGTGCTACTTGCCCCGCTCCTGTGCCAGGTAAGTCCACTACGGGCTCACCATAGCCCGTGCTACTTGCCCCGCTCCTGTGCCAGGTAAGTCCACTACGGGCTCACCATAGCCCGTGCTACTTGCCCCGCTCCTGTGCCAGGTAAGTCCACTACGGGCTCACCATAGCCCGTGCTACTTGCCCCGCTCCTGTGCCAGGTAAGTCCACTACGGGCTCACCATAGCCCGTGCTACTTGCCCCGCTCCTGTGCCAGGTAAGTCCACTACGGGCTCACCATAGCCCGTGCTACTTGCCCCGCTCCTGTGCCAGGTAAGTCCACTACGGGCTCACCATAGCCCGTGCTACTTGCCCCGCTCCTGTGCCAGGTAAGTCCACTACGGGCTCACCATAGCCCGTGCTACTTGCCCCGCTCCTGTGCCAGGTAAGTCCACTACGGGCTCACCATAGCCCGTGCTACTTGCCCCGCTCCTGTGCCAGGTAAGTCCACTACGGGCTCACCATAGCCCGTGCTACTTGCCCCGCTCCTGTGCCAGGTAAGTCCACTACGGGCTCACCATAGCCCGTGCTACTTGCCCCGCTCCTGTGCCAGGTAAGTCCACTACGGGCTCACCATAGCCCGTGCTACTTGCCCCGCTCCTGTGCCAGGTAAGTCCACTACGGGCTCACCATAGCCCGTGCTACTTGCCCCGCTCCTGTGCCAGGTAAGTCCACTACGGGCTCACCATAGCCCGTGCTACTTGCCCCGCTCCTGTGCCAGGTAAGTCCACTACGGGCTCACCATAGCCCGTGCTACTTGCCCCGCTCCTGTGCCAGGTAAGTCCACTACGGGCTCACCATAGCCCGTGCTACTTGCCCCGCTCCTGTGCCAGGTAAGTCCACTACGGGCTCACCATAGCCCGTGCTACTTGCCCCGCTCCTGTGCCAGGTAAGTCCACTACGGGCTCACCATAGCCCGTGCTACTTGCCCCGCTCCTGTGCCAGGTAAGTCCACTACGGGCTCACCATAGCCCGTGCTACTTGCCCCGCTCCTGTGCCAGGTAAGTCCACTACGGGCTCACCATAGCCCGTGCTACTTGCCCCGCTCCTGTGCCAGGTAAGTCCACTACGGGCTCACCATAGCCCGTGCTACTTGCCCCGCTCCTGTGCCAGGTAAGTCCACTACGGGCTCACCATAGCCCGTGCTACTTGCCCCGCTCCTGTGCCAGGTAAGTCCACTACGGGCTCACCATAGCCCGTGCTACTTGCCCCGCTCCTGTGCCAGGTAAGTCCACTACGGGCTCACCATAGCCCGTGCTACTTGCCCCGCTCCTGTGCCAGGTAAGTCCACTACGGGCTCACCATAGCCCGTGCTACTTGCCCCGCTCCTGTGCCAGGTAAGTCCACTACGGGCTCACCATAGCCCGTGCTACTTGCCCCGCTCCTGTGCCAGGTAAGTCCACTACGGGCTCACCATAGCCCGTGCTACTTGCCCCGCTCCTGTGCCAGGTAAGTCCACTACGGGCTCACCATAGCCCGTGCTACTTGCCCCGCTCCTGTGCCAGGTAAGTCCACTACGGGCTCACCATAGCCCGTGCTACTTGCCCCGCTCCTGTGCCAGGTAAGTCCACTACGGGCTCACCATAGCCCGTGCTACTTGCCCCGCTCCTGTGCCAGGTAAGTCCACTACGGGCTCACCATAGCCCGTGCTACTTGCCCCGCTCCTGTGCCAGGTAAGTCCACTACGGGCTCACCATAGCCCGTGCTACTTGCCCCGCTCCTGTGCCAGGTAAGTCCACTACGGGCTCACCATAGCCCGTGCTACTTGCCCCGCTCCTGTGCCAGGTAAGTCCACTACGGGCTCACCATAGCCCGTGCTACTTGCCCCGCTCCTGTGCCAGGTAAGTCCACTACGGGCTCACCATAGCCCGTGCTACTTGCCCCGCTCCTGTGCCAGGTAAGTCCACTACGGGCTCACCATAGCCCGTGCTACTTGCCCCGCTCCTGTGCCAGGTAAGTCCACTACGGGCTCACCATAGCCCGTGCTACTTGCCCCGCTCCTGTGCCAGGTAAGTCCACTACGGGCTCACCATAGCCCGTGCTACTTGCCCCGCTCCTGTGCCAGGTAAGTCCACTACGGGCTCACCATAGCCCGTGCTACTTGCCCCGCTCCTGTGCCAGGTAAGTCCACTACGGGCTCACCATAGCCCGTGCTACTTGCCCCGCTCCTGTGCCAGGTAAGTCCACTACGGGCTCACCATAGCCCGTGCTACTTGCCCCGCTCCTGTGCCAGGTAAGTCCACTACGGGCTCACCATAGCCCGTGCTACTTGCCCCGCTCCTGTGCCAGGTAAGTCCACTACGGGCTCACCATAGCCCGTGCTACTTGCCCCGCTCCTGTGCCAGGTAAGTCCACTACGGGCTCACCATAGCCCGTGCTACTTGCCCCGCTCCTGTGCCAGGTAAGTCCACTACGGGCTCACCATAGCCCGTGCTACTTGCCCCGCTCCTGTGCCAGGTAAGTCCACTACGGGCTCACCATAGCCCGTGCTACTTGCCCCGCTCCTGTGCCAGGTAAGTCCACTACGGGCTCACCATAGCCCGTGCTACTTGCCCCGCTCCTGTGCCAGGTAAGTCCACTACGGGCTCACCATAGCCCGTGCTACTTGCCCCGCTCCTGTGCCAGGTAAGTCCACTACGGGCTCACCATAGCCCGTGCTACTTGCCCCGCTCCTGTGCCAGGTAAGTCCACTACGGGCTCACCATAGCCCGTGCTACTTGCCCCGCTCCTGTGCCAGGTAAGTCCACTACGGGCTCACCATAGCCCGTGCTACTTGCCCCGCTCCTGTGCCAGGTAAGTCCACTACGGGCTCACCATAGCCCGTGCTACTTGCCCCGCTCCTGTGCCAGGTAAGTCCACTACGGGCTCACCATAGCCCGTGCTACTTGCCCCGCTCCTGTGCCAGGTAAGTCCACTACGGGCTCACCATAGCCCGTGCTACTTGCCCCGCTCCTGTGCCAGGTAAGTCCACTACGGGCTCACCATAGCCCGTGCTACTTGCCCCGCTCCTGTGCCAGGTAAGTCCACTACGGGCTCACCATAGCCCGTGCTACTTGCCCCGCTCCTGTGCCAGGTAAGTCCACTACGGGCTCACCATAGCCCGTGCTACTTGCCCCGCTCCTGTGCCAGGTAAGTCCACTACGGGCTCACCATAGCCCGTGCTACTTGCCCCGCTCCTGTGCCAGGTAAGTCCACTACGGGCTCACCATAGCCCGTGCTACTTGCCCCGCTCCTGTGCCAGGTAAGTCCACTACGGGCTCACCATAGCCCGTGCTACTTGCCCCGCTCCTGTGCCAGGTAAGTCCACTACGGGCTCACCATAGCCCGTGCTACTTGCCCCGCTCCTGTGCCAGGTAAGTCCACTACGGGCTCACCATAGCCCGTGCTACTTGCCCCGCTCCTGTGCCAGGTAAGTCCACTACGGGCTCACCATAGCCCGTGCTACTTGCCCCGCTCCTGTGCCAGGTAAGTCCACTACGGGCTCACCATAGCCCGTGCTACTTGCCCCGCTCCTGTGCCAGGTAAGTCCACTACGGGCTCACCATAGCCCGTGCTACTTGCCCCGCTCCTGTGCCAGGTAAGTCCACTACGGGCTCACCATAGCCCGTGCTACTTGCCCCGCTCCTGTGCCAGGTAAGTCCACTACGGGCTCACCATAGCCCGTGCTACTTGCCCCGCTCCTGTGCCAGGTAAGTCCACTACGGGCTCACCATAGCCCGTGCTACTTGCCCCGCTCCTGTGCCAGGTAAGTCCACTACGGGCTCACCATAGCCCGTGCTACTTGCCCCGCTCCTGTGCCAGGTAAGTCCACTACGGGCTCACCATAGCCCGTGCTACTTGCCCCGCTCCTGTGCCAGGTAAGTCCACTACGGGCTCACCATAGCCCGTGCTACTTGCCCCGCTCCTGTGCCAGGTAAGTCCACTACGGGCTCACCATAGCCCGTGCTACTTGCCCCGCTCCTGTGCCAGGTAAGTCCACTACGGGCTCACCATAGCCCGTGCTACTTGCCCCGCTCCTGTGCCAGGTAAGTCCACTACGGGCTCACCATAGCCCGTGCTACTTGCCCCGCTCCTGTGCCAGGTAAGTCCACTACGGGCTCACCATAGCCCGTGCTACTTGCCCGCTCCTGTGCCAGGTAAGTCCACTACGGGCTCACCATAGCCCGTGCTACTTGCCCCGCTCCTGTGCCAGGTAAGTCCACTACGGGCTCACCATAGCCCGTGCTACTTGCCCCGCTCCTGTGCCAGGTAAGTCCACTACGGGCTCACCATAGCCCGTGCTACTTGCCCCGCTCCTGTGCCAGGTAAGTCCACTACGGGCTCACCATAGCCCGTGCTACTTGCCCGCTCCTGTGCCAGGTAAGTCCACTACGGGCTCACCATAGCCCGTGCTACTTGCCCCGCTCCTGTGCCAGGTAAGTCCACTACGGGCTCACCATAGCCCGTGCTACTTGCCCCGCTCCTGTGCCAGGTAAGTCCACTACGGGCTCACCATAGCCCGTGCTACTTGCCCCGCTCCTGTGCCAGGTAAGTCCACTACGGGCTCACCATAGCCCGTGCTACTTGCCCCGCTCCTGTGCCAGGTAAGTCCACTACGGGCTCACCATAGCCCGTGCTACTTGCCCCGCTCCTGTGCCAGGTAAGTCCACTACGGGCTCACCATAGCCCGTGCTACTTGCCCCGCTCCTGTGCCAGGTAAGTCCACTACGGGCTCACCATAGCCCGTGCTACTTGCCCCGCTCCTGTGCCAGGTAAGTCCACTACGGGCTCACCATAGCCCGTGCTACTTGCCCCGCTCCTGTGCCAGGTAAGTCCACTACGGGCTCACCATAGCCCGTGCTACTTGCCCCGCTCCTGTGCCAGGTAAGTCCACTACGGGCTCACCATAGCCCGTGCTACTTGCCCCGCTCCTGTGCCAGGTAAGTCCACTACGGGCTCACCATAGCCGTGCTACTTGCCCCGCTCCTGTGCCAGGTAAGTCCACTACGGGCTCACCATAGCCCGTGCTACTTGCCCGCTCCTGTGCCAGGTAAGTCCACTACGGGCTCACCATAGCCGTGCTACTTGCCCCGCTCCTGTGCCAGGTAAGTCCACTACGGGCTCACCATAGCCCGTGCTACTTGCCCCGCTCCTGTGCCAGGTAAGTCCACTACGGGCTCACCATAGCCCGTGCTACTTGCCCCGCTCCTGTGCCAGGTAAGTCCACTACGGGCTCACCATAGCCCGTGCTACTTGCCCCGCTCCTGTGCCAGGTAAGTCCACTACGGGCTCACCATAGCCCGTGCTACTTGCCCCGCTCCTGTGCCAGGTAAGTCCACTACGGGCTCACCATAGCCCGTGCTACTTGCCCCGCTCCTGTGCCAGGTAAGTCCACTACGGGCTCACCATAGCCCGTGCTACTTGCCCCGCTCCTGTGCCAGGTAAGTCCACTACGGGCTCACCATAGCCCGTGCTACTTGCCCCGCTCCTGTGCCAGGTAAGTCCACTACGGGCTCACCATAGCCCGTGCTACTTGCCCCGCTCCTGTGCCAGGTAAGTCCACTACGGGCTCACCATAGCCCGTGCTACTTGCCCCGCTCCTGTGCCAGGTAAGTCCACTACGGGCTCACCATAGCCCGTGCTACTTGCCCGCTCCTGTGCCAGGTAAGTCCACTACGGGCTCACCATAGCCCGTGCTACTTGCCCCGCTCCTGTGCCAGGTAAGTCCACTACGGGCTCACCATAGCCCGTGCTACTTGCCCCGCTCCTGTGCCAGGTAAGTCCACTACGGGCTCACCATAGTCCGTGCTACTTGGAACGTTTTGTTGCCAGTTGCTGAATCTTAAACAACAGGTACGAAAGATAAGGTGTATAAGGACGATAGTAATAGGAATAAGAAGATAAGAACAAGGTAACTGCAGAAGGCCTATTGGCCCATACGAGGCAGCTCCTATCTATAACCACCAATAAGAAGGGGAAGTAATAGAATAAGCTCGTGTGCACATGCTTATCTTCCTACACTGTCAAGGTTAGGTTAGGTTAGGTCGTGGTTTGCTATACAACTTTTCATGTAAACTAATATTCACATTTTGGTGCGATGCCGTTAAGAGTAATTATGTTCTGTGCCGATAGTCAGGATTGTACTATTACATTTAGTATTAAAACGTACTGTCTGTTCTGAGGACGAGTTGCTCAAGGATGACCTGTGTGCAAGAGTCTCTCTCGCCACACGTCTGCAACATCAGCCTCTGTGTGGTTGCAACCCTGCCCCCCCCCCCCGCCCCTATGGACGGTCCTATTTGTAAAATTTTACGGCCCTGACTCACATGGTCGGGGAAAGAAGGAACTATCAGGAGAAAGCACCAAGTCATACGACTATAGCACTGGGAAGGGTCAGGATTTATAATGGGACGGAGGGAAGGATTGGTGCCCAACCACTTGGACGGTCGGGGATTGAACGCCAATCTGCATGATGCGAGACCGTCGCTCTACCGTCCAGCCCAAGTAGACTTATGTATGAAACGCTTTCGTTCAACAATTATCCGTCACTGACGCTCTGCTGCCCTGGTCTGGTGGTCCATGTCTGCCGACGGAACTGTCCGCTCCGTCGGTGTTGTCCTCACCGAGGCCGCCCAGACTGGCGTCTTCACAGCAGAGCTCAGGTGTGCCGTGTGCGTGTG